>VZRH01003036.1:0-190063 GCA_013397555.1 Urocynchramus pylzowi | reverse complement strand
CTGAGCGACCGCCGCTCAGCTCCGCCACTGCCGCCTCCGACTGCCCCAGGAGAGCCGAGCCCGTCCAGCTCTGCTGAGCAGTGCCCACCTGCCCGGCCCCAGGAGACAGCACTCACCTTGCGCCGTCCTGCTCCTGCTCCGCTCCGGGCATGCGGCTGGCGGAGCTGCCGCCCCGGCCAGGCGGCAGCGAGAAGGGGCCGCGGAGGGTGGGCGCGGGGAGCCGGCGGCAGTGGGAGGGACACGGTCCCCGGGGCTCCGGGCGACTGTCACGGCAAGCGGAGGCAGGGGAATGTGTCTCTGTGTGTGTGCTCGCCTCGCCGCTCGCCCCTCTCCGCCGGCCCCGCCCGGCTCTCCGCCCTTCCCGGCTCCAATCTCTTCCTCGGTGTGTGTCCCGTTCTTCCTTTCCACTCCGGGTCCGTTCTGCACGGCTCGTCCTGGCGAGGGGCGGCTGCTCGGGCCCGCAGCAGCTGCGTCGGCAGCCCGGACCGGCCCCTGCGTCTGCCGGGGCTCCGGGCTGCACTGCCCTGGCCTCCCGCCCGGGGAAGGTGAAGGAAGCCAAGTTGGGGTTGAGAACAGCTAAGGACGTAGACCAACCATAGAAAGGCAAAGGACATCGCGCCACGCTGAGTTTCAAATGATATTAACAGCAAGCGACCAGGAGTAGGTCCCACTAGTTTAAAAACTTACGGAAAGTAGCGACAAATAATGGTAACAGGCCATGTGTGTCTTGGACAAAATAGTAGTATGGAAGTATACTCAAAAGTCCTATTGACCTGGAAAAATGTAGGGATCTGAAAATGGAGGTAGATGATGAGCACTTCAGATGAGGGCCTCTTTCTAGTCTATGTTTGTACTGTGCCTGGTAAAGATCATCTTATTTTCTTTGACTGAAGTCAGTACAATAATAGTAAATACCAACAATTACATCACTTAAAATAAATACAAGTGCAAATGACACGTAGGTGGTAGGTCTCTCACAGCAGTAGCATTGCCAACATAAAACAGCCAATGGAAAAACAATAATAAAGGAACTCATCACATTTTGTAGCCCAGACACCAGAAACACTTCACAGCAGAATAACTAATACTTAACTATGGTTTGGCCTTACTTTCTAAACCAACATCTTGTGAGGAGATTTCATCTCTCAGTTGTTTCTAATTGCTGAGGATAGGAATGTGGTATGGAAGAGACATATGGACATCAGACCTTGCTTTAAGTAAAGTCTCTAATTCCATGTCATTTCTGCAGGCTGGAGTACTAAAGTAATCTCTTAACTCCACATTGTATGAAAACATTCTGGAATTAATATCATATTAAAAGATACCACTTCGTAAGAAGAATTATTTTTAAACTAAGGACAATTCAATTGGATAATAGCCATCAAGATGCCATAGTAGTTTTACATAATAGTTTACAGCTGGAGTTTTTTTCTGCTCTTAAAATAGCAATTGACATAAATTACACAGGTGTGTGGAGACTTGGCACTTCTCTTGCCCTATGGCAAAGTCAGGGATTTATGTTTTAAGCAACACCACATTATGGGCAAAACCTGGACTCCCAGCAGCATTGATATAATTAGCAGAATGAAGAAATCTGTGAGGTTGCTCAATCTGATAATTTCTGATGGGTTCCTGAAACATTGACCCTTTGTCATAGCTGCAGCCAAGATAAGGGGAAATCAGACATCCCACCCCCTGCTTTAGCAGTGCTTGTTACAAAAGCAGAGATGCACATGCTATAAGTGCATGTCCATTTTTCATCCAGGACTTACCATGTCTGTCATGGAAAATAGTAGTTCCAGATTCCTGTTTTAAAGCTTAATTTGATACTCATTATCAGGAAATGGGAAGAGATGCTCTGTTTAGAGATCTTTAACTTTTAGACTATTGGATTGTCCACAAAATTTCCACTTATTTATGCATACAGTGAAAGAACAATTTGTTATATAGTTATAACTGTTACATCAACTAAGTGGAATCTGCTCAAACACATCAATTAAAAGCATTGTCCAGGGAGACTGAACACTTTTGAGTAATTACTAATTTGTATTTCCCGGGTTTAAAGACAATATATAATATAATATAATTTATAATTGTTGTTTGTTCAGCATTTTAAAATCATAGCAAGCATGGAATTGTCTTCAGTATGCAAAATATAAAATTCAACTGTTAAATGTATTATAACTTCAGTCCAAAACATTATCTTAAAAACACAAGGATATCTGTTATACTTTTTAAAAAAATGTTTAGCAAGCTAATTAAAAGGTAAAAACATGTGTATTCAAATAAATGCAGAGGTATTTTTCAGGTCTGGAGGCAGTCTAAGCAAAGAGGGGGAAAACACAAATCCTGCCGTTTTCCTGATTCATTGTCACTCGTATTCCCACTCCACCCTCAGTAGCTGAGCATTGTCCAACTCTTCAGTAAAGAGACAGACTTCCTTCCTAACACCTAAACACACCTTGGCATGTTTGCAAAAGCTACAGTAAAGAGCAAACAGCTTCCTTTCTGTTGATGACTCACAGCTTTTATGGGTACATCCCCTCTATTAGACATTGCTACAGACAAGTAGGTTTAATTCTAGTCTCACTTTTAATTATTTTGAAATAAGTATGATGTAACTGACAGCAATTAAATTACTCTAGATTTTCATCAAAATTATAAAGAAGTCATTCTTGTAAACCAGGTTCTCATCAAGCAATGCACTTCCAGAGGAATAGTACCAAGGAGCGCTACGGGGCTGAAACAGGCTCCTGCAGAGTGTGCCCCAAGGTACCTCACATTTCAGAGGTCTCTGTGGGGTGTTGCAAAGGAAATACAACATTGCTTAATGTCTGCCCCAAATTTACCTTTTCCTTCTCCTGTAGTTCTTGCTGTGCCACTCTGTTTGCCACCATGCTCCATCAGTACATGATTTACTGCAGCAGAGCTGCAGAACTCTGAGACATGAACCAGTGCCCTGTGGTTCCATCACACAATTTATTGCAAAACACCAAAGCTGCAACAATAATCTCTAACCAAATATACTGACTGCTCACAGAATGCTCAGAGAACCACCATTATGGCTCAAGACCAAGCCATGAAGGCCTGTGCTCTGCCTTCAGCTGACACCAGCCCACCTCTGTTCCCAAGGCATCTATTTCCTATACTTTATGTAGTTCCTACCCAGTTCTTATGTAACATGAGGACAGTAACACTTGCTCATGGCCTGTATGTGACCAGTTGAACACTTATAAAGAAAAATCTATCTCATCTATGTCCCACTCTCATCATTAGTACCTGATTTCATAACCAGACCCATTGAGATTGGCTGAATCACCTGAGAAATAAAGCATTACTAAAAAGGGCGTGACCACTGCCTTCTGGAAAGGCCCAAAGAATGTTGCCAAAAAACACTTTTATATCGCGATTATAGTTCTACAACTCGCATCAGAAATTAATTTTCACCAGACAGTAGCTTGCTGCCCTGAAAATATTTCTGGCACTGGTTTCCTCAATGTAAAATCCTTTCAGGAAATTTTTTTCTTTAAAACAGAGTTTAGTTTGGCAACCATGTGAAAAATAAATAAACAAGCCCATTCTCTAAGTGTTTAATTTTTCCTTTTACTATACAAGGCATCCAATTTGACAAGTTTAAGCCTCTGTAACTGGGTTAGAAATAATTTTTTTTAACCATGAAGAAGGTGACTTTGTTTTTAGGTTTGATCTGTATTTTTACTGTACTGGCAAAGGTAATGAAGAACTTCTGGTCTGCAGTTATTGGAAGTAGTGAATATTCCAATGAAAGACAGCCTCTAAAGGTTAGTTTAGTTTAAAATGGAAAAAAACCTCTATCAGTTTCCTAAGCCCTTGGTATAATCCAGGGTTCTGTGGCTGTTAAGAAGTGCAAAATTGAAGAAATGGAAGAAATGTTGTGTTCCTCGGAAAACAAATTATGATTATCAATAGCAAGTATTTTAGGTTGAGTAAAATCTTATCATAAAGCTGTGTGGCTATTACAAAAACTCAGAGCAAGTTTTGTAAGCAATTTGACGTTGATTTGCAGTTAAAGGGTTAATACAGATCTTACACAGGGAGCAGATGTATTAAGAGTTTTTAGAATTACGTGAAACCACAGACACACTCTTCCCCTTTGGAGAAAAAAATGCTAAATTGATGGACTGCCATGCAACAAACTTACCTGACTCATATAATCAACAAGACTGCCTCTCTTCAAGCAGATCTTTTTGCACACCAGTAGTAACGAAATAGTTAGAATTCCAACTAAATCAGCAGCCCAACAGAACAACATTCCATACACTCACTCACACTAGTTCAACCTGCCACCTATTGCCAAGGCCTGTGACCCTAGCAGGAGAGTCTGGACAAAAGTCTGATTTGTGTAAATTGGCCTTGACTGTTACAGCTTTAAGTCTTTTTATCACCTGATGAAGAAAATTCTCCAGATGTTGATTTCTTCTTGCATGAATTTTTACTATTATAGCTATGAAGCCTATTATATTATAAATTATTATATGTTGCAGTTGAGATAGCCATGATACACAGAGTATCCCTACACAATTTCAGAAGGCTTTAAGCATTCACCCATACAAAGTAAGACCAGACCTCATCAGAAGGCTTCAGGTATCTGCCGATACAGATTAACGTCGGGGCACTTTAGAAGGCTGCAAGCATCTGCCCTTCTTGTTCCTCAGCCCAGCCTTTTATAACCCTCATGTTCATGCATTGCACCTGTGTGCCCTCTGTTCGTTCCCTTTGCACCTGGGCACTCCATGGCTCATTGCTTTCAATGCTGATCACCTACTTCTCACAGCTGTAGCCCATTGGGGATGAGGCTGGGCCACAGCCCCACTCCCAATTACCACAAACCGTGTATCTACAATATCTAACAGTATATCTAACATTATATAACTAGAATCCCTTCATTTACCAGAGCAACATAAGGAGTCAGAGTGGTTTAAAGGCTTACCCCTAAAATTACAGTTTGCAGGGTTCACTGACTGGAACAGTGCTTTGAAATCAGCTGGATGAAAAAACCTCACATATTAATCTTAAGTATTTATCACATCCTCTTTGATCAAAAAATGTATCCAGTCCAGGTTATTACAAGTTTTGTGGATGTGGATAGGTTTCACTTGGCATGCAGAACAACCATGTCCTGCTAGGAGACCTTCAGGGAAGATATAGGAAAAAATTACATAAAATCATATTAACACAATTTTATTAAAAAATAAAATCTGACCCAGTCCATCCCATACAGAAGTTTTAGAAGTTAACATTTCTTAGAGTTGCTCAACTATAATAAAGACCCATCAAAACAGCTGCTTCCCTCCCAGCTGTAGGGCATGAACAGCAGTTAGCAGGTCTGGCTGCTTGTGTGTTGTGCGGAACTGCACCCAAAGTGTGCAGGATAAAACCAGTGCACTTTTAAGCCACTTCTTTTTTAATAGTATAAGAAAAGCCCAATGAATGAACTAGAACAAAAGTATTTTATTTTGGTATTTACCTTCTAAATTAAAGTATGACAAAACATTATTTCTACAAATGTCAGGTGCATTCTATTTTCAGAAGTTGATGTGTCCATGGACAGGTACAAATTATAGACACAACTATACTCCCATTCAAAATGCTGAACACATTGTCACATCTTGAGCCTTCAGCTTTCCAATGTTTTTTCACCCTCCCAGAAAATACTATGAAATATCCAGTGTCCACACACTTGAGTGTAGCAGAAATTAAAGGGATTCTTCCACCATTACCGTGATGTTTAGAATTTACTAATTCTTGAAAACACTAGTAAGCTAACCTCTAGTATGTGTGTTAACATAACTTTAAAAAAAAAATTTTTACAAATATTTTTGCTCCTATTTCCAGCATAGAGAACTCTTGCCAATTCAGTACTATGTCCTTCCAGCATCTCAATATATACAGTATCTAACTGTTTTAGGAACTGTGGCTTTGTAAAAAAGCTATACTAAGTTAGATTAAGTATTGCTTCTCTTACTTTTGTAAACTTTAGGTGTGGGCTATCCTAATCCATACTTTCACTTAATTATATTGTCTTTCTTCTGAGTACCTACAATATGCTGCTTCCACCTTAAGCTAAGAAGGAATAAAGCAATTTTTCTTTCCTCCCACCCCTAGATTTGACTGCCATCTGCATAGACTTTTCATAATTAACAAATAAGTTTTGCAAGATTGTACAGCAAATTTTGAACAAATTAAAAAAAAACCACATTAATGACAAGCGATTCTTTGTGCAACTGCCTTCATCCCTTTTTAACACTCAGCTGTCTTAAAGCTCAAAATGAAAACTTAATTTCATTTCATAATACTGCTTCTGCCACTGTATTTAATGGAACAAAAAAATCTTCCTAATCTTTAGCCCACAATAAAATAACAGTGTGTGCGCTGGGACTTCCCATGGATGAAAGCAGCATTACTTTCACCAGCTCACCACTAAGAAATTGCCTTCTCCTCCTTCTTCTCATGTTGTGCAGCTTTGGCATTTCCATGCACAGCAGATCTTCAGCACACAGACTGAGCCACCTTTCTGCCTTGTCTTATTCAATCCAAACCCTCTATCCAGTAAAATAATAATTGCACCAAATCAATATCCCTCATAGCTGGATTTAGTGGAGGAGCATTTACCTCTAAATGATTCTGCCTAGTCTGACCTTCAAGCAACGGGAAACCATGGAGAATTCTGCCTTCAATAAGGCTCAAGGCACAGCCTTAAAAAAATCATCAAAGGCACATATGATTCACTATGTGTGTAAAATTACCTAAACTTACTTAGATATTGCAAGTTTTGAAGTTTTCCAGGTAGTGTTCTTTGGAATTCAGAAAGCAGAGAGAGTAAGGAACATTTCATTACTGAACAAGGCCCTCCAGATCCAACACACGCTGATCCAAATGATCACAGAATTCCATATTACAATTGCAAAGCATGTCAGAGTTCTGCCATTAATTGTTATACACAAAGAATTGTTACAGCACTTTCTTATTCCATCTGTGATAACAATCTCAAGAGTTCTTTGTATGGAAATTCCAATGATTAAATATAAACTGACACAAAAAAAACCCAAAACAAAAACAACCCAAGAAAACAACCCATGAGCTTCACAGCGACTCAGCCAAAATCATCACTTAATAGTTCTATCTCATGCTATTAAAATGGATAATAAAATGTTAAGAGTTAACAATGTCTAATTCTCATATATTAAAACAAAGAGATTATTTGAGGTATTTGAGTTCTCCCTTGATTCTCTTTAAAGTAACCTCCTGCTAGTGGGACGTGAATACAGGTTAAATGAGACAGAATTTGACTCTGTGACCAGAATGAGCAAAGGCACATTGGTGAGGCGTCCTTTAGTATTTGCTGTTCCCATGCTTACTGTAATAGTGCATGGAATTGCAGTTACATAGACGCATTTAATTTCTGAAAAGTTGCTCCTGGGGAACAGGAGGGACCATTTTGGATGAAGATTTACCCAGCTGGTCACTGCAGGAAACAGGACATGTGTGCTCTGTGTCAGCAGATAAAAAAGGCCAGTGGTAGTTTTGCATTTTTCCTTAATATAACACTAGTAACAGCACACCATCTTAATCACTAAGTGATGATAAATAGTGTAAACTGCAAAATAACTCACTGGCTTCTGTTTACTGCTTGGCTCAAAACAAAGTATTCCTGCCTGTTAACTACTAGTCTTGGCTTGTTTTAGCCCAGGTGGTTTTGTAGCACCATGTCCTCGAGTGATAATATGAACCCTCATAAAGCATACTCCTCTCCAATGTTCGGCTGAACAAACCTAGAATATCTTCAATATAAGATATGGTCTTCCTTCTCCCATCTCTTTATTTTTTATATTAGCCCCTCAGGAAGAAAATAGGAAGCTTTGTTTCCATGGTATCATTCAGCATATGGAGGACCTGTATTTTTGTCTATTGTAAGAATGATCCTTCAGCCTCAGAATGGTGCTGTTTGTGAGTCACCACAGCCAGACTGCAGAGGAGACAAAGGATATTAATGCAGAGGAGGGAGACATGCACTAAAATTAAATATTGAGACACATTAACATCTGGGAAAAGCAGGCTGAGGAAGAGAGCTCAAACATTTTGAAAAGAAAATTATTTCTTCTGATGGAGAATTTCTTGATCTCACCTTTGGCATTTTATCCTGCTTCCGAAAAAAATCCTTTCTCATTGACTACAGCACTCCTGCCATCAAGTACATCAGCACTTAAAACTAGAGGCTGGACTACAAAATTTACCAAGGCTTAATGTTCAAGCTATTTTACATCCAGTTGCAAATTTATTCCGAGCAAAAAATAGTAAATTTTGATTATGGCATCTGTAAACAGTGTAATATAATGACATTTAAATTATAACAGGAATAATTTTAAATGTATGCTCTTCTGTATTTCCAATGTACATTTTTCAAATCATGAAAGAGTTTTTATAAAAATACCAACAGATTCAAGTTTACAGGCCACAAAAAATGGAACAACAGATCTTCTTCAGAGGCAAATTGTTTCTTCAAGTAGATTTGGTGCTGAGACAGTGTGGTAGTTAAAGCACAAACAGAGGCTATTAATAAAGTGGCAATGCATAACAACGTTGTAATGTATTATAAAGGAGCAATTGCCTGCAGTTCATCAGTGTGGATGTGGCAATGAAGTTCTGCTTTACCTATTCCAGGCACTAAGAACTTTGTAGCGGTCATTACAGAAGGCTCTTCTTCCCCTGTAAAAGGAAAAAAAAAAAAGTCAAGTTCATTAATTGAAAAAGTGATTTTTGTACTTGGTCAATATTTCAAAAACAATGCCAGGAAAACTTATGAATTACTTCTGCACCATCTTGTCACGCACTCCTTAGGCTGAACTATCATGCTCCATAAAATGTTATCTAGAAGCACAATACTGATTTTCTTCCCAGGCAGGACTTCTTTGGGAAGACCTTATTAGTGAATGAACCTAGTAAAGGTTTGGTTGTTGGTACTTCATCAAAATTAAACTGGTTTGAACTCCAGTTGAGGATGCCAAATATGATGATCCCTTTGAGACTCTTTACTTTGCAGAGCAGTAGTCTGCTTAGGAACTGCACTGAAAGATAGAAAGGATTATAAATAAGGTGATTTATAATTTTTATTCAAAAGATTACATCAAACTGGCCTTTTAAGGAAGAAAGGAAAGATCTTATTTTGAGAAGCTAAATGTCAGAGCTATTTACATCTGTTCTGACCAATAGGTAAAATAAGTAAAAAACTGAAATGTAGGGTGAATTCAGAACAATAATTTGGATGTGTCTATCTTTCAGAACAAAAATAAAAGCTAAAAAATTCTATTTACTCCTCTCTTTAGCATGCACATAAATATTATGGCTGTAAATGTTTTGTATGTCTGGGACACTAAAGAAATTTAATGGGTTGCACTCTAAAAGGCAGATGATGCTCAGATCCAGATGCTGTCTCCTTTGTACCCTGTACCTCATCAGGATTGTGGCTTGGGGGAGTCAGTTTGGGTGGTGCTTTTGGATGAGGACTGTAAATGGAAAAATGGCAGAAATTGTGATTTTGTGAGACACTGGAACATCAGTGCAAAGATCCAACTCTATCAGCAAGAGCTCTAATGTTTAACCACTACATCTGAAGCATGTTAACAAGGGGGTATGTGACTTGAGAATTAATTACTGGAAAGACTGCCTCTTTTTTCCTGTGCCTCCTTGCAGCTGGGACACTCAGCTGACAGCTCAGTCATTGAATCAGGAGGGGAACACTGGGAAAGCATTCTTACAGGGAGGCCATACATTTTAAACTAGCATCCTACTTTCACTAGAACCTTTACAGAGATCATCTGTAATTTTTCCCACAAATGTGAGAAAAAGCTAAGTTAGAAGGTGGTAGGAAAGTAAAAAATATAGTTTTAATTCTGAAAACAGAGTAATTGTGGCTTACTTAATTAATTAAAACAGTAAATCTGTATTTTTTTCCACCTGAAGTTTTTTTTCAGATTTTAACTATTTAGTCACATAGACTGACTAACTGATAGACGCTCTATCTGTAAATCAGCATTTGTATTCTCTTCCTCCAAGATAATTCTGGCTTCAAACATTAGTTATGAATTATCTAGATAAGAATAAAAAATTCATTTACCCAAGAGAAAAGTCTAGTTAACACACTGTCAACACTCGTTCCAGACAGCAGAACAGCATGCAACCATCAAAATGCAATAGTCACCTGTTGTAGCTGTGTGGGAAATGAATTGATAGAGAGTTTAAGTTTTACACAGCTTACTGTGTAAACTTTCTGTTAAGTCTTAAAAACTCTCTACAAATCCATTTCCCACATAGCTGCTTAAGGAAAATCTCAGTAGAGCACTTTTATCATATCAGTACAACTGCTGGAACACTCCACACTGAGGTAGTTGTGATGCCAGTTCAATATCCTGTAAATAGTAAGGTTAGATCAGTTTTTCTATACAGTCTGAGACAAAATGTACTCCTTCTAACTGGAGGTAACTGAGCTGGGTATCTATTCTGGAGAGTATCTTCCAAGCATTTAAATTAGCCCATTGAACTCCATTTGTTCATCCCCCAGCCCTGTATCTGGTGAGAAGCCTGATGTCATTCTGAAACTTGAGTTAACCACAGTATAGACAATGCCCCTAAAGGATCCAGTATGTGTTGGAGCAAAATAGGATGTCAGGTTTAGATTTATGGCTATCTGTGAGAATGCTTCACCATATCACCCTCTTGATTACACCACACAGCTGTCAGCTGAAATCCCAGCTGCCAAGGAGTCCCTGGAAGGAAGAAGCTATCTCTCCAAGAATAGGTCAATTAATGAGCAGTGACTTCTAGTGAAATCTTACCTAGCTAAGACTTCCTCCACAGACTGTAAGTTTAGAAAAAAATTAATTTTTCCAAAGTAACTCTACCTATTTTTATTTATTTTTATTATATTTTTATTTTATATTTAAAAATATTTTTAATTTTGTATTTATTTTTACCATCTTTACACAACGTTTACCTTTCTCTGCAGCCTTTTATATGGCTCCTCACATATTATCTTACCTATTGGACATGGCAGAAATATGCACAGTAACTGAATGTAAGTTTTGATACACTGCTGTATCTTACCTAAACCTGATGATGAAGAAACACTTCCTGTAATGGAAGACGTTTCCATTTGGTCTGTCAAAAGTCCTTCCATTAAAGGTAAAGATAATTCAGATGAAGGGACAGATGAATCATAGATTCCAGAATCTCGAGGCATGTCTTTCAGATTTGAAGCTTTAACAACATGTAACAATGGCTGAAGGACAGAGCTGCCACCACTTTGAATGTCCTGAGTTTCTCTATCTTCTCCAAGGTTTAAGTGCTGAATTATACAATGAGAGTCTGAATTCCCCACTGAAATGTTTAGATCTGTTTTCAGGTAAAAATCACCATCCATCACCTGTTTATTCACCAAGTCATTTAAAACCAAGCCTGAATCAAATTTTTCCATGACAGGCTCTGAGTAGTGTAAAGAAGGTGGAGGGAATGGAATAAATTGCTTCTCAAACCAATCTGGTTCCTGATCAATGAACTGATGCATATTGCAAATAGCAACATAAAGGGACCTTCCAGATTTGCTTCTGAAATAATTCCTTTTACTAATGTTAACAGGAAACACCTCTGAATCCTGTACACTAAGATCTCTGGAGTGTAAGTGTGAATAGAGCTGGGGGAGATTGTCCATGAGTTTGTATTTTGTGCTCAGATCCAGAATAGCAGGGATGTCTCCCTCACAGGAGTAATCAAAGTAGACTGCAATGAACTTGCAGAGGTCAGCTGAATTCTGCTTTGCCTGACGAAGCTTCTCTGCAACAGTCAACACAGCAAAGAGAAAGGGTTCTCCTTTTCCTGCATCTTTGGTTACTCCCCTGTGCTTCCAGTTCTTTTTTTCAACAAAGTATTTCATTCCTTTGGAACACACAATGATGATAAACTGTGACTCATTTATTTTTTTAATAAGCCACTCCTTCTGGTCTTCTTTACAGTTTTTCAGATCTTCCCACAAATCTAAAGCCACCTAAAAAAGGAAAAAAATAATCTGGTTAAGTTTTATGTATGTAAACCCAAGTGGTTCCTTAAAAAAAAACACTATGGATTTGATACATAGCAATATTTCTTGGGGAATAAAAAGAATATAGAAAATGTGTCTGGATTAAGTAAATTACAATTAACTCATGTAATCAAATTTGGTATCGCCAATCTACAATAAACAATTGTGCTTGCCTCAAACAATCTACCATTGTATGTCTGGGTCCATAATGTGCTGAATGTAGAGGAAGTAACAGAATCACAGGATTGCTTAGATTGAAAAAGACCTTTAAGGTCAAGTCCAACCATTTACCCAGCCCTGCCAAGTCTACCACTAAACTGTGCCCCTAAGTGCCATATTCACTTATCATCCTTGCATATTAATGAAGCGTGATGACAAGAATTTTCATATCTAGCTAGAAACATAATTAGTGCCAATAATATCAAGATATTCCAGTTAGGATGCAAAACAACAGCAATTTTATCTGATGAAAAAGTTCTGAAAATTTTATCCTAGGAGTTATTATATTTTGTACTTTGTAAAGCTTTCTGACCGTTCTACATGATCTGAAATGCTTGTGTACACCAAGATGAGGGACACAATGCTTTATCTCACGGAGGAATGTGTAGTAGGATGAGAGAAAAAAACAGATGTAAAAAACTTGCGTAACAGACACACATCAAAACCACTTATAAAATTTTCTTTGAAGCATTTTTCCAGAGAACAACAATTTTTGCTCTGCTGTCACCCACAGCAGAGTGGAAAACTTTGCCCCATCAGAAGACAGAGTAGGTGGATGCCCAGAACACAAGGACTCCTGAAAACTGTTGCCACACAGTTGGCTACAGAAAGAAAGTGATCCTGCCTGAAGTGCTGGTCAGTTGGACTGGAAGATCATTGTCAGCTCCTTCCAAACAGACAACTCTAGCCTGTGCATGGGGAAGAGAGGTCATTTTACTGCTGCTTGGGAGATGCAGGTAGTTTTGTGTCTGGTTTTGTTTCTGTTCTTCAAAATCCTGTATGACCTGCTATCTGTGAGAAAGGATTTTTATTATGGACAAGCTATTATTTTAAATGGTTATTAAATGCCACTGGTTTTATCCTTTATGAGAAAACATTCCAATTCTATGTGAAAAATACTTATGCAAATCTTCTGTTATGCATTGAGTGTAACTTTTTATATTAATCTCCACAGTTTTAATAACAACATGTATTATTTCTGTACATAGGTGCTATCAATATTTTGTTATATAAATTTTGTATGCTGTCCAAGACCATATATTCCATGGTAAGCGCATCTCAACACTATTCCAAAAAGGAGCAGTGTAGTAGGGCTAAAGTATATCTCTAAATTGGGTTTCAAGTAAGTTAGTTATAAAATAGTTTATCCTGAACTACTTTAAGCAGATGAAAAAGCTGTGACCATCCCCACCAAACACATGAGGCCTTGGCTGTGTTTCTGTGTTTGGTCACCAGAGAGCAGAGTTGCTGTAATGAAACCCAGCTCCAGCTCATCCCAGTCATATTCCAGGGGTGGGGAGAAAAAGCACAAAGAGACCAGCAACTGCCCTGCCTTTTTACAGCTGAAAAGTGAAAAACTGGTCACATATTGATTCTATTTAGACAGCAGTATGAGATTCTAAGCCCACTCATTCAAAGTAGCAATTCAAATGTCTCTCTCATACCATTCAAAGAAAAACAAGGAAAAAAAAAGAGCTGCCCATTTCAGAGTATTAATGGAACAGAAGGGAAGCAAAAAAAAAAAAAAAAAACCCGAAAAACAATTAGTAAGTACATGCTGTCAACAAGTACTCCTAATAATGCAGTTTTTGCTCTATGAGTAGAAGTCTTGATAGATTCAACTTCTTTTAAATTGCAATACAAAACACACTTTAGGAATACCAAAGTATATCAGGTAGACAACAATACCTCTTTGTGGCTGCTGACTATAAAGATGTAAGGTGTACTGAACAGAAAAAGCACTTAATTCAAAGCAAGCTAAACATGGCTGAATGAAAGTCCTGAAATCATGATCTTCCACGATTCTGTTGGTTTGGGTTGGTTTAGTTTCTTTACACCGGGTAAGATCTCTTCATTTTCCCAAGTAAAGAAAATTCATACAGCCAATATTTAGGAAAATAACAAAAGTTATCTCTGTGAAAAGGAGTGACTGAAATACCTACTTTTCAAGCACAGAATTTTGGGAGTGCTGTTTCAGTTACGGAAAAGTAGTTCACATATGAAATGTTGATTTTACCTCACAGCCACAAAAGTCCTGAAGAAAATAGGCAAAGCACTGGATGACATTAATGTGTTTCTGGCAGTCTTTACTGGAATAGCAGATGAACACTTTCGGCCGGGGTCGAAGTCTTTCCACATGGAGACCTGCAGCATATGCTGAAGATTCTGAGCTCTCCTCATCTAGATGGGAATATATATTTTCTAAAGTGCAAGAGAAAAGAGAGTTCACACTATGAAGCTTGATTTTGTTTTGGGTTTTTATTACTTTTATAGGCTCTTTACTAATGCATACAGTATTGTTTGGGTTTTTTCCTAAAGATTTTCCTCTCCTTTCTATCCTGAAAAAAAGAAGTTGTACACACTCTATTTATCTAGCTTAAGATTTGCTGCATGTGGAATACACTTCCAAAGTTAAATGTGCAGTTATTTCTGCCCAACTCAGAAAACACATGGAAGATTTATTTTATAGATAGAATGAAGTTGTTTCACCTTTATTCAATCTCAACAGTCTTCGCATATCCGTTCAAACACTGTAAGCCTAAAAGATGCATCATCTTCAAGAGTTTTCTGTCTATTAAAGTCTCTTGTTAAAAAAACCCAAACCACAACATAAACCAGGTTAAGAATATTAAACTCCAGGTCCACGGACCCTTTCAGGATATCATACAACATTTCTCTAGTGTATGTATACACATCCATGTTTGAACATTAATTTGACATTAATTTTAATTAAGATATGATTAATTTAAACCAAAACAGCTATTAGTGTTTATTTCCTTGCATAGATCCTTTTATGCTGGAACATAAAAGTCTGGCCTTATGCCAGACTAATTCAATCTAGTTTTACAGCTGATTAAGCTAATATGGAATAAAGTATGAGTATTTCAAAATACAAATATCTATCTAGGGATTCAATTCAGAACAATTCATCAGGAATAACTATTCTGGAACAACTCTCCCTGTAGACAAATCCTCAGTGATTTTCTGGGTTTTTTGTTGGAACTGTGCTAGCTGTGAGCAAAGGGGATAACTACAGAAGACCAGAAGGTAAAAGGATTTAACCCAGCTGGCATATAGCACTTGCAGTATATCTCAGTGCCAAAATTCGGGTGGATAACATAGATATATGAGGTTTGGAGAAGTAATCTCTTTTTCCATTATTCATGAAACCACATGATTCTTTAAATTAGATATAAAAAGTCAATGTATTTTAACATTTAAATGTATCAAGTGTTGCTTGCCAGCTTCTGGATACAGGGGAGAAGTCAGCAAGGAGGAATGGAATCTAAAAACATCTGCAAGCAGGGCTTACAGTAAATTTAGGAAGATGGCTTAGAATGAAAGGTAAAGGCAACTTCCAGGAAAGTGAGCAAATCTGGAATAGCAGCTGTAGATAGGATTCCAGACAGCACTGTGAATTGTATTGGCATCACATGGCTTTACTTTCCTTCATTTTAAAAGTAAATATGAATTAGGTATTTCTGAGTAAAATAAGGGAATGTTTAAAACATACCCATTTACAAATCTGTTTGTAATCTACGTGGTCACATGGTACTTTCTCAAAGAAAAAGAAACATGAAATAAAAAGTATTTTTCAATATTGCTTTTGTTCTCTCCTTTCTACAGTGAAGTCTTGATCAGTGATACAATACTGTCCAGGCAACCAATTAGCATCAAGCACTGATTAAGAATTTGCTACAAGTTTCAGCACACAAAAAGCTGAGGGAAGGAAGGATAGAGAAATAGAAAAGCAAGCTTTTCAGATAAAGGTATTTCTAGAGTCAGCCTATCAATGAAGACTGTTTTGGTTGAAAAAAACATATCTTTAAGTGGCACTTTGTACTGAGTGAAGCCTCCTACCTTGCTGTTTCTTGCGGCACATCACAGTGAAAAGCGTGGCAAACGCAGAGATGACCACCAAAGGGACTGTGATGGCAATGGCTCTGATGGGGCCAGCCCACAGGGAGTGCACTTGGAGAAAGAAAGCACTATTAGCCACATGCAAATAAGCTGCACTACAATTATCTAAACAAATCTTCACACTGGGAATGCAAAACTGCTGCAGTACTCTACTTAATCAGGTAATTGTCCAAGATACAACAAGCTCAAATACCATGGTTTGCTCTATTTCAATTAGGTTTTACAGTGGTTGCCCCACTGTCACAGCATCAGAGTGACTCTCATAGGTAACAAGAGCTGCAACTCACACCAGCCCCAGGAGAACAACGCTGTGGCAAATAATTTGGATGAGATATGCAGTGGTCATTTGGATCCGACATGTTTTGTTCCAGGGTGCTGAACTTACCCCCTAGAAAGAACTGCCTTCCTGCCTTAGCAATGTGCATTAGGATTTAGTGCATTTTACCCACTGCCTCCATCTGTGGCTGTTTTGAGGCTGCAGTTGCACTCTGAAATCCCTGTTTAGCTTCTCAAAAACAGGTCTGATCCATAGGTATGTGAAGCATCCACCTGACAGATTCTCCAGACTGCTGGGTTTGGTACCAGGGCTGAAGGACACAGGTGATGTGTTCAGGCTGCTCCCACAGTTTCATTGCAGTATTTCCACACTATTGCGCTCTCAGATGTATGCAATTAAGGTTATCATTCCTCATATCCACATATAAAACAAAAGCCACTTTCCCACAAAGATTTCCAATGATGGATTGATCTAAACTCCACTAAATGTAAATGTACAGAGATGCACATGTGTATGCTCAAGTGTGCATCTCTACTCTTTTTTCATTAGGTCAAAAAGCACAGCACAATTATCTCAATAGTCTAGATTATGGCAAACAGAAAAAGGTCAAATAGAGACTTATTTCCAAGATAATTAAAACTCAATCTAAATTAATACAGTAAATATTGTTTAAAAAACAGAATTCATACCTGGTTTTAGCACATAGTGCATTGTTTTCCTTGTTGTATTAGTGTCATCAACCAGCTTGGAAAAGTAAAAGATTAATTTTATTATCTGCAATATGAAAATAACTGTAACAGCTTTTATGACCAAATGTAAAGAAAGTTATTGTTCAAATAGTTAAAACTAAAGAGCAGCACAAACTAGTATAATAAAAATTGACCAAGAAATAGAATTCAAATTAAAAAAAAATAAAAATCAAAGTCCAGGAATTATGCAGGCCCACAACTTCAGTTTAAAGCACAAAGTGCTGTGCACTCAGGGAAGCAAAGCTATGGAAAGGTCAAGAATATTCTGATGCCTTAAGATTCTAGCCTTTGTATTTTTCAAATCCTGTACCGCATTAGTGCATAACTCTAAACTCCACACAAAGTGCTAGTTAACTGTCTTCACATTTTGGTTAGACACAACAATCCCTCTGGGCCTGTGATCCAAGGACACCCTACAGCCTCAAGCCCTGAAAAGTATAAACAAAAGTAAATTGTAAATTGGGGCGAGAAGCAAACTGGAGGAATTTGACTTCATTACCTGAAGTTGTAATTGGAGATTAACCCCTCATATGTAAATGGACCAAACTTTTGTCTGTCTGAAAAAACTTTTGACCATCATCCATTTTGGGTGTAACCCCCCGGGGAGGCTTCATCTGCCCTTAACATACCAGAAGGCCCTTCATTAAATATATCCACTTTTATCCTTCTAACTTTGTCTGACCTCTGTTTCTAGGTAAGCCCAAAAAAAGGCATCACTCTAGAAAATTTACTTGCCCAAGTTACTTCAGTAGGGATACCTGGAGTTCAATTCCAACAGTGTGATTTGAAATATTTTAATTTTATTCCTTTTTCCCATTAACATATTCACTTAGGTGTTGTACAGAAGACTATTTAGAAATGTTACCTCAATGATATAATCCCCTGGAGACACGTTCTGAAGAACACAACTTGTAGTGTCTGTGTTCTGCTCCTACATAAAGAAAGAATAGTTTGCAAGCAATTCGCATACTTTGAAAACCTAATAAATAATTCACATTGATATAGAAATAGGCAGTGCACCCTTGTATTAACACACCTTAAACCAGCAAAACTAAGTCTGCCCATTCACTTATACAAATGTCTGCCTGCAGAACTAACTTGTGTTATCCAGGTCCAATGGAGTCCTCAAGCCTGGTTTTGACTGATGAGTGCTATCACAGCACAATTGTTATTTACATAAATAGCTCCAAATAGTTTTACTTTAAAACTGACACTATTTTATATTAAGTTTTTAAAATTTCTGTAAGACCTTAGAACACCTCATGTTAATAGGTTTTGTGCTTTTAAGAGCTGCAAAACTCACCCACGTACCTGTCTGCAGGTCTTTTGCTTAAACAGTCCTTCATGCTTCAGTTTGTAGTGAAGAAAGTAGTACCTAAACCCAAAGTTGTGAGGTGCATGATCAAAGGACACTTGCATGTTAAAACCTTGCTGGGTAACATTCACATTCCTTGGCTTCCAGTCTGTTAAAGGAGATATTCATAAATTGCAAAATGACTCTTCAAGTACAGAAACATTTTTAAGATTAATATATAGAAATATTACATTTTACTTACAAGGTTTGCAGACAAGGTTTTCTGGCTGTAGCAACAATTCACATGCTACAAATATACAGAAAAAATATTAATTATAAAGTATCAAACTGCTATGCTATTTAAACAGAAAAAGAACAAGGGCCAAAGTAGGTAGTTCATAATTTTGAATAGGCTCACTCCTTTCCCAGACTCTAATATGCCTGGACTAAATGCATTTTGCAAACTTAACTCCTTTGTTATGACTTCAAGTCCCTTCTCATCTTTATATGAGAAATAGAGACACATTAATTTGAATATCACATTTTTTAGTGCGACAAAAGGGATAACACCAGGCACAGCACATCAGGAGAGGAAGTTAAAACTAGTTTTAAATATATTTACTCAGAATAAGTAAGTATGCTGAGCACTACTACCAATGGTACAGCAGCCTGTGTTAACAGGCAGACTTGAAAATACCTTAAGCTAATTTTATAGGGAATAAACACCCTTAGCAGGACAAATATCAACAGTTCGCCTCAAAGGGTACTTGCAGTTTCTCACCATACTGTGTGAGCACTGAGGAGATTATTCGAATTTCTTCTCTCTTCTTCTCTAAGAATTGCTAAGTAATTGTGAGAAATTCAACTTGATCTGCTGCTATCTAATTTTAGATCTCCTCTACATCTATCTTTAGATAGCCGTTTTTAAATTGTAATCTCAAAGGCAAAAAAACAACCTGCCCTTCTTCACAATGTCCAGAGAGGAGCAAACCATCTTCAGGAGTTAACTGAGAACCACAGGAACAATCCTGCTCTAGCCAAACCTGAGATAATCTCAGGCCTACCTGAGACTTTTCTTCTGGTTGCTGCCTAGCACTTATGATCACACACCACAGATTTATCTATGGCATGCTAATTCTTTCTGCTTAACACCACATCTTCCTTCTACAACAATGTCAGTAACTACTTGACCCAGACTCATCCAACATCATCATCCACGACATTCTGTCGTTGGGAAAACCAAAACACTGAGAGGAGGGGAGGCCCACTGAAGAGATGATAGGCAATACTATATAAAATGCAACACCACATTATATGCAATACTTACATCTAGTTCGGAAGAAAAATGGGTGATAATTACTTTCATTTTTAATGGAAGGAAAAGGAACAATCTTTACAAAGTAATCTGTTTCAAACTTCAAGTTTACAAAGGGCTGGGACTCCATTCCCTACAAAAAAGACAGCACATATTTTAAAATCAAAGATCATAGCTGAAAGTATTTTTCAAAACAAGCCCACAATTTTGCAATCAAAGGCTGAAATTAATATATTAAGAATCTTTTCTCTACCCCTCTATTCCAAACTGACATAAGGAATGTCAATCCATAGTTGGATATAGACAATTACAATTACAGGTGTGCATTTGTACTTTAGTCACCAAAATAACAGTTCCCAGCTTCAGGAAAGTTTCTATCAAAAGGAAAAAGATCTTTCTCTAAAGCAACAACTATCATTAATTTCACCAATAATACTTTTGGGAACCAACCAACTCTTTTACAAGGGCATGGAGCAATAGAACAAGAGGGAATGGCTTCAAACTGAAAGAGGGTAGGATTAGATTAGATATTGGGAATTCTTCAGTGTCAAGGAAGTGAAGCCCTGGCACAGGTTGCCCAGAGAAGCTGTGAATGCCCCATCCCTCCAAGTATCCCAGGCCTGGCTGGATGGGGCTTGGAGCAACATGGGATAGTGGAAGGTATCCCTGCCCATGGCAGAGGGTTGGAACTGGATGACCTTTAATGACCCAAACAATTCTAGGATGATAAATACCCTCAAGACCTCTCACAGTCTAACAATACTAAAACTTTTCTTGAAACAAAGCACTTACTGTTCGTTTAAAACTGGGGCTGAGCTGCTTTGGATCTTTTAAAACCATCTGCTGGCATTGTCTTCCCTCTGATTTTAACTCCTCAAGTATTACTCGAAATCCCTTCAGGTATTCAATCCCTACAAACAGCAGGGCATTTAAACAGAAGATTAATATTTCAAAATTCATAATGTGGTATTTTATGTAATTTGAATATATTTAATTTGTCTTTAAAAGTAAAACTTATCAGTCATATGAAATATGCTTGTATTCAATACCTATTGCTGTAGAGTCAGTTCTGCATATTCCATCTTGCCTATCTAGAATTCAGTCTCATCAGGGGCTTCCAAATTACCACTGCAATGTAAGTTATCAGTACCTTCTTCACCTTCAGAAATACTTTAGAGTAACTTCACATTTCCATTTTAAGAATCAAATGTAACATTTTGCTGGCAAATTATAGAAATAGTCCTTTATAAATTTTACTATCATATCTGAGACTACCAGATTAAAATAGTAACAATTCTTACAACTTCTTTAGTTCTAATACAGTAAGGGCTAACAGAAAACTTGACTTCAATGGAAAAGAATTTAGTTCAGCGCATGTATACTTCCAGTTATTCATAACTGCTGCCAGAACTACACTCATTTTGTTCAAGTTACTCTACTACAACTTAGCACAGTGTCTTTAGAATGTTCTCATCACAGAATTACTTCATGATATGACTAAACTGAGTCACAGTGATGTGAATATCCCAGGAAAATGCCAGTGTTACACTGTGACAGTTTTGTGGCTCAGGTATCAAAGGCACTGCACAGCTCTTTAACTCTCACTACTCCATCTTATTGCATCTCTTCAACAGCATTACACATATTTATCAATGACACAGTCACAGCTTTTGTAAGCTAAATGTTACATAAACCAAAATGGACTCATTTCAGTTTATGCTGTGCTTGTCAACACAAAAAATAAAATTCCAAATGTATAATTTTCCACCACCTCCTCTGGTTCACTAGTTTTCACAGGTTTGTGTGTTTTGATTAATGTTTTATAATTTTGTAGAAGATAAAGTGTTGCCAAACGTGTTCTTAGCATTCATGGAACAAAAACACTGTTTGCCCTTACACGAAGACCCTGAAAGTGCTCAGTTCCCATGTTACCTGAGATGCCTGAACAGTAGTTCTGTCCTCAAACTGTCCAAAGGATTTACCTCTGGTGATCATAAGGAAGAACACCAGGCTTTGTTTCCCATGGATGTTTGATTCATCCAGTCTGCAGATGAAGATTACCAAATGCCTTCAACTGTACAGTTCTGCAGAATTCAGTGGAATTTTCACATATTCTTTTAAAGCCTAGAAAGAAGTTTCTCAGTGGAAATGGATTTCTGCACATCCTCAATTTTGGACACTACTGCTCTAGTGGGCAACAAGGTACTTCCAGTGACATTGAAGTAATTGAGGAATACTCTTGATCACCAGACCTGGCAAGGAAACCCATAAAAAGTTGTATCTAATCTGTGATTAGATAATGTTTTCCACCTGTAACCTTTAAGTGTATCAGGAACTAAACTCAATCAATGCCACTGAAATGCACCAAAGCCTTAGGGCAGAAAATGAAACCAGGGACAGCTGCACAGTCCTGAAGAGCAGGAATTTAGTAAACTGGGATAGTAAAAAGCAGTGTATGACTGCAGAGTACATCCTAGTTTTAAGGGTGTTTTTGAAGTAAGCCAGGAAAAATAGGAGCTTTGCAAAAGTGTTAAGAATTCCTTTCTTCTTAGGCAGTTTGCATTAATGATTCCAAGCATAATTTAATTACTTCACTTAATACCTGTGAGCATGAAGTTATTACCAAACCCATGATCAATGAGTACATTTCCCTCTAGAACTTACCAATGGCATTTGCTGTCCAAAGGACCATCACAGCCACCTGTTCCTGGCATGCAAACTGACTGATAGTGATGTTCTGCACATCTCCAATCACATGTCTTCCCACTGAACTCAGGTAAGGAGTGCAGTCTAAAAATATGGACAAATAAACACTTTAAGAAAAACATTCTAGCTGACATAAATTCCCTAACATGTCTTCAAGACTGAGCAAAGTAAAAGTACCAGTGCATTATTTTCTATAAGGACTACACAGCAAAACTAGATGAAGTTTTTGTCTCAAGATCCAAAAGCCCACAAAACTTCACAAATCATTGAGCACAACCACTTTCACTGGTTGCCAACCCACAGTTCACAGGACTCCCATGGATATTACCAGTTTATAGCACCAGTGTAACCTGTACCACATCTCATGTATTGGGACTCCCAAAAGAGAACAACTTTTCCTCTTAGCTGCTCAAAATAATTTGAAGACTGACATTAATTTTATTCATGTACATTGCTCAAAGCAAGAGAATACTGGTCAATGATCAGGCACATATGAGAATAATAAACCATGTGAAGCTTGAGAACTGCTCAAGAAGTGCTTTTAACCATGATACTGTTTGATCCTGACCACAAAGAACTTGCTGCTTAAATCCATCTCCTCTCTGCCTTCCATTCTGCAGCCACATCCCTACAGACCACTTAACTGCCACTGGGTTCACTCAGGACTGGTTTTGTCTTGCTGTCCTCACAAAATACAGTGTATTCCCTAAAATTACAGTGCCACAGCTTTAGCTTTAACCAAGAAAACAAAATATAAACAAAAGATTCCTGAGTTTGTTGGTGAACTTGTTCTTTTTAAAAGACGAAAACAACCCCAAATGTTATTACTTTTAAAGCTTTACAATATTTAGGCTCATATTTTGTGGCAGGAAGAGAAGTAGAAAGCAGGGAATTCACTAGTTCTGGAGCACAGTGTACATGAAGATGGGTGTGCAAAGCCAAACATTCTGTTTCTGAACTAATGAAATGAACAAAATCCACAAGGAATTGATCAGTAGATTGTATATTATTGACTGATGATTAATTTTTAAAAAAATGAGATAACTTGTATGGTATATATTCATCTCTAGAGAGCTTGTAGAAAAGAAACATGAAAAATCAAGTGCTATGATATGCCAGTACAGGAAATTTGAATTTAATTCACAGAAGTGATCTTAAAGGCAAGGAAAGAAAAATTATTAACTGCAAAGGAGATTTAGAAAATGGCTTTTTACTATGAATAACCATGGCAAGGGGTCTTTTCTATAGAAAAGTCACAGACATAAGAATAGAACACTCCGCAACATTGCCCTTTAAAAAAGCTGGGTGCTTGGTACTGACTCCACTGTTTGTAGAGTTCAGTTGCTATGAGTGAACTGTGTGACAGTGTGAACTTCCTCTTAGGAGGACAGAGGATCTCTTTCAATGGAAAGTTTGAAGTAACTGGTTTTTGCTAGGTCTGGATCTAATTAATAGCAAGCCCAAGATTTTGGATCCTAGTTACCAGAATTTTATGGTCAAATGACAATTTGCCAAAATTGAATACAGCACAAATGACTGAAGTTTTACTGCAAGTCACTGATTCACAGTTATAAAGAACAACAGTTTTAGGAAGAAAACACCATGGAAAAATCACACTTTTTTGGAAACCACTTCTTTTACTTGAATACAAGTGACATACTAAAAATACAGACATTTATTTTTCACCTGAGTAAATAATCTAACCAACTAATTTAGCATCATAAAACACAGTTTCCTAGAGTTGCTCTGTGGCAAAATAAGAGCCTTTAAACCACAGCCAGCAAGCCAAATTTTCTTTTGTGCTGGCTTATTAAAGGTAAACACATATTTCCATACCATGTGAGCTCTTTAGTCTTCCTATCAGCTAATTCTTTTCCTAGTCCTGCAGAACTCAATAACTCCTTTGTCCAGGAAGCACACAGTGCCACCAGAATTGTGAATTAATACGTCTCATTGGTTAAACACAGTTTGTAGTGCCAGAATTAATGGAAAAAACATGACACATACTGGGATTTAAACAGACTCATTGTGTTAACTAAATGTGGGGATCCATGTTCTGACTGGTACCATTACCTAGTTTTTGTTATGTAGTTAAAAAAAAAAATAAATCATACTTCTGTAGTGACCACCTACATCTTGTACAACCTGACACACTTAAATTTTGCTCATTTTAAGTATTAAGATCAAATTAGATTAAAAAAATTCACAGTGAAGGATTGCAAATTCAGGAATTAACATAAAAAGAGGAGCAAAAGGATGATCAGAATGAAACAAAGCACTATTGCTAAATTTCCTGATGCATACTCTTAATGATGCATTTTTACCTACATTCTGCATCTAAGATAATTTCTTTGGGTAGGCAGGAAAAAACACCTATGACTTGCACTAGCATTAAAACAAACGTTGTTTTAATGTAAATTAGGACCTTGTCTTGACTGTACACTGACTTTATATTGACGATGGCCACTAGCTGCTCACATAAGGATAAATTCTTAATGTAATTAGCAGTCCTGCTTTGACAACTAGACAGCAAAGATGATAAAACATCTAAAATAACCCCCAACAATAAGATACAGCCATTTAGCAGATGCTTGAAGACGTCTGAAGTGTTACCGCTCAACCTGTTTATCACTGTTACTATGCCAGAGATTACTTTGTTCTCAGTTTAGGTGCAAACCACACCACATCTGCTATAGTTCTGAAACTACCTGTCTGCACTGCAAATGTAGACAGCAGTCTTCCATTGGCCTGGGCTTTGAAGACTGTAGCTAATGAAAGGTTCCCACTAATTCAACTAAATGAAAAGAAGCTATTCAATATTCTTATTCAATATTAATCCTTGCAAAGACAATTTTTTATAATATATTACCTGCCTACAAATACAAACTACACATTTTCTACCTTGAGACACACATTACGTCATTTTCACCCAAAATTACACAGCAGAGAAAAGCTGCCTAAAGCTCAAAATAATCCTTTCCTTTGTGTGTACTGAACCTTTCAATGACTATATTTTTCACAGCATAAAATAATTTTCTATAATGTTCCAGTCAAATACCAGGCAAATTAGGTACATCAACCTGAAAGAGAAACTACTACAAGTTGTTAGATAGTTTCATTACCACTGAGACACAGAAGGAGAACATCTATCAGACCTAGCAGATACAAGTTTTCTAGATTTTAAAATTATGTCAATATTGAGCAGCTTATGCCATTCTTAGAGCCATTTTAAGAGACATGTCACTATATATTGACAACTGTGATGGAGTCCTTGATTTCTGTGAATATAGTGCAGATTTTCAACTTACTGTCATATTTAAAGGTGATGTTGAGTAGTCCATTGTTCTTTGTGACTGATGACAGCCCCTGTAAGGAAAAATAAAGATATGGAAAGTCTGAATGTAGTATTTGCATGAAGACATGAAACTGTGGTTGAAGTAGTATGATCTGCCCAGTAGATGGGAATCATAGAAGCTTATATTTGGGAGAAAATTATGTGATATTCTCAACTTCCACCATCAAGGTGAATGATGTATGTACAAAAACCATACCTTTACTCAAGGTTGAATGACAAACCAAACTGGGTTTTCTCCAGGGGAAAGGGGAGGGGAAAGGGGAGGAGAAGGAGAGGAGAAGGAGAGGAGAAGGAGAGGAGAAGGAGAGGAGAAGGAGAGGAGAAGGAGAGGAGAAGGAGAGGAGAAGGAGAGGAGAAGGAGAGGAGAAGGAGAGGAGAAGGAGAGGAGAAGGAGAGGAGAAGGAGAGGAGAAGGAGAGGAGAAGAGAGATCAGCCAAAAAACTGTTTTCCACTCACAGCCATGAAAAAGAGCATCAGAAGTTCCAAGAGAGTGACATTGCAGAAACCCATCATGCTACCTCAGACACACTTTTCTTTTATCAAATACTGTTAAAGCAGATACTGCAAACTGAAGACCAACCAGAGAACTGCTCTGCCAGAGAGAAATGCAGGTTGATAAGTCTACTGTCTCTTCTCTGCTTAGAGAAAAGAACGTGGGCCCTCAGACATGCAATACCTTCCCCTTCAGACAGCACTAAAATTGTTTAGAAACACAAAATGTAGCATCACCCTCACAAGACACCAAGCTGAAAACTTGAATATTGATTCTTATGATACAATATCATTCCCTGAAAGACAAAATACATCATATCTACCATTAGCTTTAAAACAATACCACCCACTCACATAGAACTGTATCTGGGTTCACTGCTACAATGCAAACAGCAAAACTCATCAGTATAAAAGGTCTGCAGCAGTAATTAGATGTTGTCAGGATCATGCCCAAGCACTCCCTGTGTATCTCTCCACAGACAGACCCAGGTATGTACAAAGAAAAAGGTAGGAGTTGTCAAGTTAAAAAAAAAAAACGAAAACACTTCCTAAAGGATGAAAACAATTCAAACTTTGATAGTACTGTTACAAATTAAATTTGTAATCTCACTTTCTTCTTAGGTAGCTTTTAATTGTATAAGCTTGATTTAGTTTGGCATTGAACCAGCTGCTATATAAAAAAGTTTCCTGAAACAGGAAGGACTCTTTTTTTTCAGGTATAAGTTTTCTATTAATACCTGTTCTAGTCTGACTCACTTTCTGTTTCTCTAATCTTTATTAAATGTCATTTAACTTACAGCAAAACAAAGACATGATTTATTTGATTTTAAAAAATCACGAAAAACTAACTACTGACTTTTTACAAAGGGAGATTAACCATCAAATCAATTGATACTTGTCTTCCTTTTGTCCTAGAGCTGAAGTTTTGGGAGACATAAATTTTACTAAACTCCACAGAAAATTAGCACATGTATTTTTATTCATTAAATAGGATTTTTATATGCAATATTAAAATAAAGAGGCAACACTTCCCCTTTAATTGCATTTCTACTGGGATTATGGTAACAACAAAGTATGTAACAGTATAAGCATAAATAAATATACCACCAGCATTGATAATTTAGATGAAAAGGCGGACATAACATAAGTCAAACTCTGCTGAACTTATGCAGCACATAAGACTTACCAGTGGCAAAAATTTGCTCGCAAGTGTAGAAAAGGTACAAAAAGGCTGCAGTAATTAGTGAGAGAATTAGGGTCACCCCGAAGTATTGAACTAAATAATTGTTATTTTAGTTATAAGTTAAAACATGTAAGCTATTCAGATAATTTCATCATGCTCAACTGCAGTATTTATCCCTCAAGGACTTACTGCTGTGAGTTTAAAAATATATTCTTCAAGGAAGCATTCCCTTGGTTTTGAATTAAAGTAGTTGTGCTATTTAGGTGGCTTATAGCTAGGAGAACTTGTTTAGAGCATCTTACTTCAAAACTATAAATACTAATGTTACGGCCTCAGGGCTCTGAATTCTTAGCTAATTGTCCCTGCCATGGGAGGGGGTTGGAATTAGATAATCTTGAAGGCTCCTTCCAACCCAAACAATTCTATGATTCTATCATTAATTAACCAAGAACATTTGTTGAATTTCCATTTTTTTAATTTAATTTATTCTGAACTTTACTAGAAAACAAGTCTTTGCGTCCTGGAGCTTTTCCTACAAAATCTCTGCGGTCTACATATTTCTATACATATGGACTGAGAAGAAATACATAGGAGAGAAAACAGCCAAAACATCTTTTCTGAAGAATTATAGACCACCGATCCTTGAACAGATAATCAAAGTGGAAAAGCACACATATTAATTTACAAATAACCTTATTTGCTAAAAAGCTGGGGGAGCAGAGGAGGCATTAGCCACATTAAATCTCACATTATGTGAGCTCAAAGCACAGAACTCCACAGAAAACATGATAAGCTAAAATACAAATCATGTACCTATACTGGCCAAGCAAGCCAGGAAGAATTTCCATCACACACCTCAAATTACAGAGGTCAATGTTGGATCTTTTCCTTAATCTGTATAAACAGCCTGAATAATTAAGGTTAACATCCCCAAATATCCCAAGTCAGCACAGATCTAAATGAGACCAATATGCATCATCTCCTGAACAATGAATAAGTCATTTGGATGTTCAAGGCATGTACAGGAATTTCATTTTATTTAAACATCCATCTTTCAACATGAATTAATAAAAGACAAAGACTATTATATGAAGTTAACTTCTGTTCTTGTTTGTTTATATTTTTCTAATACCCAACCCTCATTTATAGTAACATCTCAGTAATGAAATGCTGAGACATTTATGACAACTCTTTCACCCATTACTAGGCCAACTAGTAATGGGTTATGACAACTCTTTCACCCAATACTAGGCCAGAGAGGAACAAAGTTAGAATTACATATCCAGAAATAAAGCTAAAATGAAATTTGTAACCACAGGAACTAGTTGTGCCTCCAAGAGAAGTTAAATTTAACTAATGTCTGCCGCCAGAGGCATCAATTAAATACAGTTGAATGAAATGAAAACTCTGATTTTATTGAACTTTTCCCTCTTCTTTTTAACCTAGAACAAATAGTGTTTCATATTTGAAAGAAACATTTATTTTTCATATCTGGCATATCCTGCCAGAGATAGCATTGATGATAGAAATGGATTGGTGATTTCAGAATAGTTCTATAACTAATATTTACTACAAACAATATTGAAATATACTCCAACATTCTTCTGTTGAGCAAACACTTTCATTCAAGAAAGACAATTCATGTGTGTGACTAAGTACTGTCAGGCAGCCACTTGAACATAAATACTGGGAAACAGAGAGAGATGCTAGCACTAATTACAGCAATCTGGTAAAGGAGGTAGGAAATCACTACCCCTCAAGCACAGCCTTGTGCAGCAGACCAAAATAGTAATCATGATTCATCTTTCACATGGTGTTCATCAACACACACATGGTCCTAATTTCACACTCCTATGAGGCAAACTGAAGGGACAATTGTTTTTGAACTTTAGCATCAAGATGAATAATCAATGTTTATCATACTCAATGCTCAGTAAGACAAGGGCTTTATATTTGACATCTGCCCTTCTTTTTTCAAAGCTTTATTGATGCTTTCAACCAAGTCAAAATATTTTCTATTTCTAGAGTCATCAGTAAAATGATGAATTATCTGTATTATCCAGATGCCTGCATTTTTAACTGCTTTCAAGAGAATATAACAAAATACATAATCCATGTTGATGTTTGCTATATAAGTTGTGTGTACTCCATTGACTGCAGAATGAATTCTAAGCCCTGGTGGATGGGTTTGTACTGTTATTACTTATAAACTTGGTGTGACTGACAACTGCAACCAGGAATTTTGTTCATGTTTACCTCTTTTATATAGATATAGATATATATAGATATATATAAAATAATAATAATATTATGATTATATACAATTATATAATATTATTATATCATNNNTGTGTGTGTGTGTATATATTTATATATATTCCTGCACTGCACGCACAAATTATGGGAATGGCATTTTAAAACACGTCTCAGTGACACTGTAGAAATAAGTTTTAATTTAAGTGAATTAATGCAACAAACTTCTTGGTGCCTATTTAATATTTTAAAGAGGAACCTAGACTCTTTTAAACAGTTTGGTTTTAACTTCTTTTATAAGTTGGCATCTTTTGTGTTTGGTCTTATGTAAGCAGCATCATTTACAAGAAGATTTTGGTTGGTTCACTGTTGGTTCTCTGTTGGTGGCTATTTAGTGTTTCACTGCTTCATCCACAGCCACTGCGCAGAGGAGCTGAATGTGTCTCCAGAGAACCTCAAATTCAACCTGAGACACCAAAGGCAAAGCACTGCTTTTACTTCATTGTAAATAATACATTGGATGGGAAAGAAAACTATCACTTGAGAGCATGAAGGAACATCTTAAAATAATAGAAGCATTTAGGCTGGAAAATACTTTTAGATCACTGGGTCCAACCACCAATGACAGTTTTATGGTTGACTTCCTACATTTCAGAATTACATTTTGTCTGAATAATCCTTCTGCCATTTTGACTAGATATGGTTTTCTCAATGTCCTCCTTTCAAGAAAAAATACTGAATTGAACAGCTGCTGGCTTAAATCCCACCAGGGGAGGAGTGGTCCTGAAAGGTATTAATGGATACTCATTTCATGGGGTATTTGGGGATTTTTGAGGTGAAACATGCTGGCTGAAGAGCATGAGCCACAGCATATCCCATCTGAACAAAAGAAAACAGAAAACCTACCAAACCAAAGCAGTAAAAATGCCTTTCCATTATGCCCCATTCCTGCCTGGTTTAGTTTCTATTTTCAAATGGCAGTGGAAGGTTATTCTACATTGCTCTGTCTGGCAGAGCAGTGAGAAACCATTGCAAGGAGAAAGACTACAAGAAGTATTTACAGCACAGCTCTTCAGATGCAACATGGCTCCGTGCAGCTGTTCACTGAAATTATGTGAGCTGGTTTCTTTAAGGAACAGGCAGTTATTAGGAGCACAACTTAACAACAAAGGAAGCAAGTTTAATCTACACTGTTCACCACCTACCGTGAAAATCTTAAATCTCTGAGTCAAACTCAGGAATTTAATGTGCAGCAAAGCATGGCACAGAATGGGCAGTATCAGCTCTGATTTCTCTCATGCAATTTGAAAGTTTGCCTCAGAAGTTTTCTATTGTTTGCACTTACACGGTTTTTTTTCCCCAACATTCTTGTGCAAATAATGTTTGGTAAATTAAAAGCCTTCTCAAAACAACCAAAAAGCCCCCAGAAGTTAACAGAAATAATATTTATTAAATAAATATTTAAAAATACAGCCCATTTTCCACAAACAATACTGAAATGTGCTGGTCTAAAGATATTTGGACAAAAGCCAAAAGTCTGTAGCCAAAGCAGTGTTCTCTTTACTGTGGGACCTGACCCCTGGCAGGAGAATTCCAAGAAAAGATGAGGTGTTTGGGAAGGGGAAGAAAAAGCAATGCCAAGACAGGTGCAGGAGAGGTGATTATGACTGGGAAGGGACTACAAATGGTAAAGCAGCTTTTAGAGGGACCCAAGACAAATTAGTTTGAGAAACACTGACTTGTGCTCTGAACAACAAACACATATCTGAAATAATGGAGAAGAAATTAATGAAACCTGTAGTGGATGTTTACTGCTTAACACACTGCACAGCATACTGTCAAATCAACAAGCTGACTATTCCACTCAGTGTCTTTCTTCTTCTGATAGGAAGTTATCCACAACCTCAGTAAACCCACAGGGTTTCCCACACTTACTGGAATGAGCACTGAATTTTAGCTTATGCCCAAGCACTTCTAAACTAACCTGTCCATGAAACAATTAAATAATCTATTTTCATTCATTTTGTTGACTGTGCACTTACTGTGCACACAAAGTCATAAGCTGAGAGGCACAGTCTTTGTCTCATAAAGATGTAGAAACAGAGTAAGAAGACAAACAAGAAAATGTTTGAAGAAGTGACTGAAGCATGATAGATCAATGGATATGTTATTTATATTAATATGTATATCATATATATGGGTATGTTCATTCATTCCTTTTGCTTACCACATTAAGAAATTATGTAGCTTTCAGAGGACAAAACATCAGGGAAAAAAGCAAGCAAAGAAAAATACTTCAGAGTTACAAATTCTGTATTTCAAGATTTTATGCACATAAAGGTTTGCTGCTTCTCCTAAATGAGTAAGTACTTCCAAGTGAGACAGATCCAAAGAGAAAGTCTTTGCCTTTAAAGATGAGCAAATGTGATGGCACCTGGAAAACAACTAAAGGAGCTTATTTCCAAAACCATAAAAAGTTCCCTAGCAATTTTTTGCTGCCAAATTCCTACCTATCAATCTGGAAACTCCTAGCACAAGCTCTTCGTTTGACTTCAGTTTCATCCAAAGGAACAGAAAATCTGTAAAAATAACTAGCACTGACTTCATAGGTTCAGTTTTAAGCTTCAGCCAGAACACACTTCACAATTATGACTAATTCAGGGTGGGTTTTTCACTCTTCATTTCTCAATATAATGCCAAAGTGCACATACACATACACACACAGAAAAAAAATCACTTGGGAAACTGTCATCAAATGTGGATTAACTGCTTTATTCACAACTGCTTAACCTACAGAAAATTCTAATCTGAAATTTACTGCAATGTTGGACATTTTCATTGCAAACAACCTCAGAGCAAGAAGACTACAAATACTCTATTTGTATTTGTACAATGTGAGTTTATCCAATCTGTAACTTCTGAAAATGGTAAGAACAGCTGCTTTCAAGGAAATCTTTCAAGCAGAAGATCACATAAAGGCTAGAATGTGAAAAATTTGACATAGCACATCTATTTTGTTTCGGTGTATTCAGACAGTGTTTCCTCCCAGGTAACCTCTCCTCTACTATTTGAAAGTCCCTGAAATTCTGAGTTTTGCCATCAGAAAATACAAAAAGCATATTCTTAGAAAGTTCACTTTAGTTCTTTCTTATATGAATGAAACACACAGGCACAAGTACAGAAAGTACTACATACTTACAAGTGACCATGACTGCACAGAATATTAATGTACATTGGTTTTGTAGGACCAACATATAAATAGACCAAAGCCTTGGCTCAGGAGGATGCGGTGGCTAGGTAATTTAGCAATTACTGCACTGATTAAAGTGCCACAGAACTCATAAAACTTTTAAAGTAGATAGGATTTGGGATTCTTCCATCTTAATCCCTCCCTTTGAAATAGCACAACTATTCTGGACGTAAGAACCTATTCTTAGGGATTTAGAAGCAGACAATTGTTTAGAAACACTCATCCATGAAATTTTAAAACTGAATTCATAAGCAGTATAGTTCTAGTCCAGGAATAACCAATGATTTACTTGCCAAACCCCCGTGTTCTAGCTTTAAAGAATCATTTACCATTCCACCAATAGTGCTTTTAATACTTCACATGAAATTTGTTTTTACAGGAGATGAAGCAAAAAAACAACTTTCCTTAAAATAACACAAGCATCTCCTCCCAAAGTTCCCATCCTTGTGAGTTACAGAACTTAAAAAGCCGTGGGCAATGAGAAGCCAGGACTTGAAATATGATAGGCATCTACTCAAGTGGCAATGAAAAAGTGCCTTTGGCACTAACTTCAGTATCGGGGGGACACAAGAAATGCTACATTTATTCCATATACAGCCATGTTATACATTTTGCTCATCAGAAGTGAGGGGCAGGTTGCTGCAATCTCAGAACACACCAGCACGATGACTGTTCCGGACTTTTGTACTGTGGATGAGCAGAAAAAAGAAGCCAGAAAAATGGAGGGGCCATCGTGTCAAACACAATGACTAAAAATACTTTTTGGTTAGAAGTAAATGTTCTTGTACATCAACTGTGCTAATAAAACCAATTACCTTTCCCTACAAATCCTAGGAAGAAATCAAGTACTCCTCCCTTTCTTCTCTCCCTCAGTTAATGGAGAAGCTGCAGGCAGACTCAAGCCTCAGCTGTGCTGCCTTTCCCTCAGCTGTATTATAGAGGCAGGCTTTGGTTCTTTTGCTGCTCCACTTTTTTACACCCACCTCCCAAAATGTCTGCCAAGAGAGATTCTTACTGCTGAACTATGCACTTTTAGGAAATAATTCCTCCTCAAAGACCCTGGCTAGTCCAGGTCCACAGAGAAGATGAAAATTGCTCCAAGCTTAAGCAGTAATACATTGAACAAAAGAGAGAGGATTAGAAGGTCCAGTGCTTGCCTTGTACTGATGTACATGGCTGAACTTCAGAGACACAGGCAGATATATTTCGTGGCCGCAGATTTAAAGCTGTGCCTGCCAGGGATTTTTTACACCCCTGGTTACCCTCTACAGAGTACAGCCATCATGTCTGCAGCCAAAAAAACTCCATTTGGAAGTGTCAGAAACATACACAAAGCTGCACGAACACTTATTGCTCACCTGAAGGATACCTGGAAGAAACAGTAGCAAAACATTCCAACTATACCAGCCTGTCTCTGCAGGCAAACTGGAGCTCCCCCACTTACAGACAAGTAGGAAAAGCTCCACCAAATAATCAACACCAGGAATTTGAACACAACAAAATAAAACCATCCAAAACACAGTTTTCTGAGGAAACATGCGTGAAAATGTTTCTGAAAACTGTCAACCTTGAATAAAGTCCACCTCGTGATTCAACCACTCCTTCACAGTGAATAGTTTCTGCCATCAGGATTCTTGAGGCTTTTGACAATGACAAAAAGGGATGAAGAGAAGACAGAATACATTCTGATTTTCCTGTGTGCTCATCTATCTTCAGTAGTTGAATTTAAAAAGCATTAATTATTGCTAAATTTTACTGCTGGGAAAAAAAAAAATCAGGGCAATATGTGTGTTTTAAGTATATCTGTACAGGCAAACTCTTTAGGCATTCTGTGCTATCAAGTCCCATGCAGTGTTTAACTACTATAAAAGGGAGTTTAGATACAGTATTTAACAGGCTGACTGCATTCAGTTTCCACTACTGAAAATCACACCCTATGGATAACCTACTTTATAATACACTTGATCAAGTTAAACACTTTAAGAGATCCATTTTTTCCCCAAGTATTTCATGTTAAGTGCTTTTGGAAGTGGGCCAAAGCAAACGTTACACATCCTATCTGTATGGTACATGGCCAGTTCATAACTGCCCTTTTCATACTAATTAATACAGCACTTGACATGAAATGTGATATCTGCTAAAGCACTGACACAACCTGTACCACAACCTGCTTGGGCTTTAAATTACTTCACTGGTGCCATTTGCTTAACTACTATTTAACCTCATGTAAGATTTCCATTCTAAATCTTTTTCTAGAACCTTGGAACACTATTTTTTTCTTGCATTACTGGTTAAAATTGAATTATCTGACTAAAAAAAACCAAACACCCTCCCCCCCCCAAAAAAAAACAACAAACAAAACCAAAAAAACCAACCAAAACCACAAACCCTTGGCAAAGAAAATCTGTATCTTGAGAGCGTTTAATTTTTCAGTCAAATCAAATTTTTGAAATAAAAAAATTTCAATATTCACTAATAAATAATAATAAATCATACTGTGGGAAAAATTACACGAACATTAAAATCAAACGTCTGAGGTACAAATGCAGGCTTGGCATATGGATCTGTTCTGTCATGGCCTACTCTGACAAGATGCAGGAAAGGTACAAAGTCAGTTTAGCCTCAAGAAAAATACCCCTGCTGTGCTGCACTAAAGAAATACATCTGGTTTCCACACAAGCAGCATCAAGGGTCCGCGATCNTCTGACAAGATGCAGGAAAGGTACAAAGTCAGTTTAGCCTCAAGAAAAATACCCCTGCTGTGCTGCACTAAAGAAATACATCTGGTTTCCACACAAGCAGCATCAAGATTCAGACTCATTCCACACCGTCCTTACAAGTCAGAGGAACCTGCAAGGAGGGTATCCTAAACTGTCTTTTCACCCATCTCACTAAAATTATAAAAATAGAAATTAAAAAAAAAAGTCCTTTTAGAGTCCTACATCAAGCAATGAGCTGCTCAAGTAAGCACAGCACACAAGAGGCAGGTTTCAATTCATATCCTTCCATGAGACTCACAGTAACTTAACAGGTTTCACAATGAATCCTTAGATTAAACTTTTCTTCAAAAGGTAGAAGTGCTTTGTTTTTACATACAGATTTAATTAATTATTTTTTAGCCTACCTCAGATCGCAAGATTTCCAAACTGCCCAAATTAAGTCTTCACCCTATTAAGGCTTGTTTCCTATTTTGTGTTCCTGCAAAGCTGAAAAAAATTCCACACACCTGAATAAACTTACTTGATGTAGGGTTGAGTATTTCAGGATGTTAATACATGATAAAGATAAAAATGTTTATCTTTTTTTCTGCTGGTTTTCACGTTCCCTGGACAAACATGTCCATCTAAAATGTAGTTAACTGAAATGCTTTAAATACTTCAAAACATAAAGCTGTTTAAGTACTACTTAACACATGAAAAACATACCAAAATTTCTGCTGCTTGAAGTTTCCATTTATAAAGTTACAGACCATGGATCTCACACTTTATAATACATTTGAAGAGGAGACAACCTGAAGAAATGCATTGAGCTGGAAGAACCCAACCAACACATAGGAATTCACACTCTTAAAAACCCAACCAATTACAAACACAAAGCTCTGAGACTTTGAAGCGGTTTGGCCATTGCACAACAACTCATCAAATTGGTGCTTACTTGGCACACAGAGGTACCTGAATACACATTTCTACTATTTCTTCTGCCTTGAAAAGGTTAAGGGATCAAGACTGAAATAAAGAAAATATGTGACATCAATAAGTAGTATCTGCCCATAAAATACTATAAAGCAAAAAAACATATTTGAAAAAGCTTATACTCTCCTTAAATATTCCTATTACATGGATATTCACAGTGATTTTCCTGAAATCAGACACTTTCACCCTAGACCATAGACTGAAGTGATTTGAAATGGAAATATTTCCCGTCCACTCACTGCCAGTTTCTGTTCGCAGAGTGATATAACAGATGACATCCAGTACAATATATTCTTTTATTAAACATACATTTGAGCCTGCTTTAAGGATTTGAAGTGTTCAGTTTCATGCTGAAAAAATGTAACGTTATCCACAGACCATCAGCATGTGCAACATAAACAGAGCCACAGGTTATGTGACTTTGATCAAATTATGACAAAATTTCATCGGAATTTAAAAATGCTTGGAAAAACATTTACACTAATTGTTTAACCTTTTATTTTTAAAGATCCACGCACACTATCTGATCTTGTTCTGCAGGAAGTAGTCACTTCTAAGAAATGAAGTCTCTTTACAGAATGACAATGAACAAGTTGTCTTCTGGCATTCATTTTATTTAAGAAGCCAGAATGCAACGTAAGTTTTAAGACAACATTTAAATACACAGATTAAAAAGTTAAATTAAACCTGTGTCTCTCACAAACTTTCACTTGACTTCTTTCTATCAACATTAAACTGAACATATATGTAGCTAATCCTAAAACACTGAACAGAAAGATACAAAATACAATCACATTATTGTAGTAAATTGAGAAGTAGATCCAAAGATCATCAAGCTTCACTTCCAGTAAAAATGATAGCTTTTAGCAGGAATACTACTCGGATATAATTGTAAAATATATACATGGAAACAAATATTTTTTTAGTTGCAGTAAAACCTAACCACAGTGGGAGGAGAGGGAGGAATCACACCTAGAAATCTAAGTCAGCTTGCCACAGACAAGCATATAAATAAACTACAGGAGTTTGCCTACTGGAGCTTCAATGGTTGAATGAAATATAATAAAAATAAATAAAAGATGTAAACCAAATGCAATGTGGTTACACTGAGTAATCACCATCCACAGCTACCATTGTTAGACAATATTGGATGTTATTCTATCACTTATTTGGAGCTTTGATTCCTACATTTACTGCCAGAAGGTAACAAAAAGAAACTTCTGTCGTTGCAGCTCATTCTTTAGTGAGCTAAATGTCCCATTTTCAAACCTCTGCATGACATTTCACGGCCAGTGGTCCTTAATGAAAAAAAACCCCAAAAGTGAATGGCATGATTACTGAATTACTCTTACAAATGCAACTATAAGGAGAAACCTAAGCTATCCCAACTTGCATTATTCCTAGCTAATGAATAAAAGATAAAGGTTTTGTTTCCTTTGATGTTCTGAAGAAGCATGGAAAAAACATTTTCACCTGTTAAAGGTCTGGCTGAGTTAGGTGTTTGTTTTTTCTTTTTGTTTCTTATTTTAACTCTTTTCGTACTTAACCTATTCCTCCTGACAGAAGATAAACTAAGCTAATTATTAAATGCCACTGACATAAGTTGTTCAAAACAGAGAATTAAACAATAAAGCAAAGTTGTAACTATGCAACAGATAATTTTACTGGTTCCTTGAAAAGTATCTTAGATGAACTTTTTGTAGTAACCAACAGAAAAAGCAAAATCCTAGATATTCTTTCATAACTAAAGCATCAGGCTATACATCTGGCCCTTTCTCCTTTTGGAGCTGTTAACACTTGCTTTGTAAAGCAGTAGCAGGAGACCTCAGATAAAATTTTGACAGAGTAAACAAAATGAAAGCTCCTTACAATGGGGAATAATCCTCAACAGTACTCCCTAACTACACAAATTTGCTCAAAGACACTGTATTAATAAGAGGTGCTGTCTTTAGAGCAAGGTAAGAAAGAGTTAGTTAGACCCACTGCATCGTTCTGTAATTTTCGTGGTAAGCTGACCAAATTCCATTCACAAACTATAGGCTGGCTGGTGAAGTGCCCCCCTTGGGTTACAAATGAATCCACTACTCTTCATTTCCTGGCAGGAAGGCTTGTATAGCATTACCATGAGTTCTGTATTCCACCACGGAGTTGGCTGCATTTCAACAGATGCTGAAGTGATTTCTGAAACATTATCATCTTATTGCTTGTGAAAAACTCACTGTTAAAAAAATGTTCCTATGAAAAATGTTGAATAATTTATATGCTCATTATACTAACCTCAAACTCTTTTGATGAAATACCGTTAAAAGAGTATCTAAATTAACACAACTTAAGGGTGGGAATGTTAAAAATATGAATAACTACATGGAACACTGGGCCTAATCACAGAAATAGCCTGGGGATTTCCTGACTCCCATGTTCAGTTCCTCTGCCTCCATGCTTACCATGCATGTTCACCAATTCTGAACGTATACATGCATGGGGACCTCATTTTATCCATGTCATTGAAATTACACCAGTTGTGAAAAGGGAAAAAAAAACAAAACAAAAAAAGTAGGGATACTTTAAATTCAAGCTGCTTTAAAAATGTGATTTACATTACAGCTCACAAATAGGTGCATTAAAGCCGGTGGGGAGGGAAAGGCAAACACCAACACCAAATTGGGAGGAAACAGATGGGAGTGAGAATTTCACTAAACAAGCTTCACTGCTGAGTCAATATAAAACACATCTATACCCCTGAGCCACAAAAGAGAAAGTCCATTGAAAGTTAATAGGAGTTATGGCACTCCATTTTTTTTCCAGAATCCTCCTCCAAGCTTTTAAGGGTCTGCTCACTTACAGGGTGAAGCTTAAATCACCCATTTACACCCTGTGTCTCTCAAACTTCAAGGCCAAGCCCAGCACAAGCTTGAAAACTTTGCCAAAAAGGTTTGTGATTCAGCAACATCCCCTTCCCACACCATACAGAGCACCCTTTATCCTCAGCAAAAACTGCACAAGTTGCCAGTTTCAACTTCCATCCTGGTTTTGTTACCACTGCCTACAACTGGGGGCAGGCCTAGACAGGAAGATAAAACTGATTCCCATAGAAACTGGTGGAAGAGGAAGCAGTGCAGGCAGGCTTTACAAGGGCTGTGAGACAAGATACAGACTGACACCATAATAGCTCAGAGGAAAAGAATGGAATTCTTCATTAATGGGCAGCTGTAACTAAAGCCAATCTGGTACATTTGAGGGGAGAAAAAAAATCACAGAATAATTAAGGTTGGAATCAAGGAAGTTTTTCCTGTGGGATAAACAAATTTACAACTTCACAGTAACTCACATACTCCCCACTTCACAAGAACACACTACATGGGTTGTTTCAGGATACATCAATGCAACAGTGAGACTGAAGACAGCAATTATCAACAAAGCCCAAGCAGCAGACACTGCCCTGCCAGCCACTGCCCAGCTGTGGGCCAGCTGTGTCCCCAAGTTCTACTCCTGCTGTTCAGCTCACTGGCTGCACTTTAGGGTGGCTCTGTGCAGCACTGCCCCTGCTGAGGACAGCACCCAAACCCTCCCCAAGTGAATGCACTAGGGAAGTGATGTATACTGTGAACTTGTGACCTCTGTCACCAGGCAGTTGCACCCCCATGTCCACCAAGCAGCAGCCAGAGGAGAGGCTTGCACCACCCAGCTCTTGCATGGAGTCAGCCCCAGCAGCTCAGTGCCAGGCAATCCCACAACATCAAGCCACTTGCAGTATGAAAGAAAACCCCATCAAAACAAAGATCAAAGTGTTATCACTGATTTTAATATGTAGGGGTTTAGCTCTTTAAACAAAACAGCCAAATAAAACCAGAAGGAAATCCCTTAGTTTTCCATGTTTGAAAGGAAAACAGATTGGGGTGCTGTTTCTACAAGCAGATGACAGAGGCCTGCCGGAGTTTGCTTAAATCACTGTCTAATATAAAAAGATCATGTGACTCTTGTAGTTTCTAAAGTTGTAATTTTTTTATGCTTTCTGATTCCAGACCAGTCATACCTGGAATTACATATGTTTAACTGAGCAGCTGATAACTTATAATTTTAACAATTTCGAAGATTAACTGTTTGGATCTAAACACTCTCAAATTATGCTTTTCTATGAGCTACACTAACTTCACATATAATTTTAACCTGCATTATTTGGAAAAAAAATTTCTCTTTTACACTGCTAAATTAAGGTTTTAAAAAGGGGACTTTCACAAATCAGATTACTCTTCAGTATTTTACATACAAATAGCTGAAACTTCGGTATAGATAAGCAAATACAGAACAAATTTTCTTTCATAAATAGCAGAATTCAACCCAGCAGCCTCCTCCTCTTGGAATTCCATAACTTTTAAAGGAAAATACTAGAAAACATATGGAAATATTGTTATGTTATAATTACAAAACTCAGGAAAATAAATTTTATAAAGGTAGGGTGAACTTTAAGCAGCAATATGAGTTTGGGATTTAGTTTGGAGAACTAAAATCCTCCATTTGAAAATACAAAGCAAAGTTAATTAGAAAACACAGTTTGAGCAAAGAGGGTTCTTGCAAAGAGTTCTTAGAAAGGATCACCTTGAATGTGTTTGATGCTGAGGCGAAGCCATAACTTTTCTTCACACAAAAGCAGTCACCTACGGAGCACAACCAGATGTTAAGTTTTCTTTTCTTAGTTTCTGTAAACCTCTGTGACCTCTCTCAAATTAAAAAGGGAATAGCATTTTTAAAGCCTCAGGAGCTATAATTAATGAAGCATTCTAAGGATTTTCATTAATTCATAGCCAGCCAACCAGGAATTTTCCCACAGCCATATAAAAAAAAAAAGTCAGGGGAGTCACTGATTGCTTGGTTGGATTTGAATGTAGTCAGAAATAAGATCAGAAATACCTTGTCACTCCCACTGATATAAGAGTGAAGAACATAGGCAAGGTTAGAAATTAAAATCCAAGTCTGCCCACCAACCATGAGGAAAATCCAGGAGGGCCATATAGCAGGGGGTATATAAATGGTTATTACACACAATTTTGTGAGATAAAGGATCATATGGCTAGATCATTACAAATCAATCATTTGGAAACCCAAAGCCCAGAATGTGCAGCTCCAAGCAGAGCTGCAAGCCTATCACGTCCTTCAGACAGCAGCCTCAGAGCTGATTGATGTGGTTCAGTTGTAACGTTCAACGCAGCTCATGGCCCTCACACACATTTATGGAGCTCTTTGAACTCCACACACTCCTAAGCAGCCCCTTACTGTTCCTGTGAATCCAGGAACAGCACACAGGGAGCTCGTACCTTCCCTGTGAGATGCTCTGAACACAAAGGCTGGAGGAAACAGAAGGGCAGATTTCAGCAGCATTGCCCTCAAAGAGCCTGCAGTGCCCCGGCAGCTCCGCGATGTGCGCAGGCCAGAGCAGGAGGGAGGGACAGACCTGCGGGCAGGAGGAACAGACCCGCGGGTAGGAGGGAGAGGGAGGGACAGACCCATGGGCCGCTGGAGAGCTCATTCCGCACTGCCACCAAAATCCGCATCAGCGCAGGGGGCAGCGCTCCGCAGGCACCGCCGAGTGCTGGCACAGCACCAAGAGGTACAGATTTGATTCGGATCAGTCACAGACACACAATTCTGGTTCTCCTCAATCAACCAGAACACAAATCTCAGAGTTACCTGATACCTGATGTAGCATGGGGTCCCCTTGGATAAAGATACCTCTCACATTTATTTGGGCTCATTGAAGTATGACTGATGCACCCCAAAAGCAGATTTACTGTCTTGCTGAATAATAGCCCAAAGAGAAATAATAAAAACAGAATGTCTGGAACAATTCTTCAAAGCTAATAGTGACATAATATCGTAACAGGCTTCAAGTGAGAGAATTTCAGAGAACACAGTATCTCCTGGAACATGTGCTGATGCCCGATAAAACTCTAATCCAAGCTTTAACTATTTTTAACAATAAAATCAAACTTTGGGAGAACAAATCCCAATCTGCACACTTGATTTTCCTCACACTCTTGGAATCTACCATGCAGAGATGAGAGAAGACAGAAGAACAATGTACCTTTAAAATCCATAAACGGTGTCTTGCACATGACACTGAAAGTACAATTTACTAAGAGAAACAAGTTGAAACATGTTAAAATACACATTTATACCCTGGTTTGGCTGGCAGAATTTTGGCTAACCAGAGTGATAATACCTGTGTTTCTGCTGTATGAATATTACAATGAACCTATCCATTACTGGCATATGCCTGTATTCACTACTTTACTAAGAATACATCTGGTCAAAGTTTTTATGATAAAATCCCATAGAAATATTGGGTGTCAGGATGTGCCACTCCTTTTGAGGAGAGCTAGGGAGGACAGTGAAACAATTATAAAATACTATACGCATGAGAGGATAAAATCCTTTTTCAAGTCTGCACTTAAATGTTGACCCTTAAATAAAGTCTCACATTATCATAACCTAAAACCTAAAGTATTTCAGATATACTGACCTAACATTATTTTAGGTTAATGCAACTTAAACTTCCACTCAATCCTTTTTTTATAACTCATATAGAGATAAGGATATAAAAAATAAGCATTCATGTAACTCATACTACTTTTATGTGGTTTTTCCTAGGTGTGATGTATTAATGAATAATTTTCCTTTTTAAATATAAAAACAACAATGTAAAAACTCCTATAGGAACATCAGCACTAATCTAAACTTTTAGAACAAATGTATTTCAGATATACCTCATTATACTAGTAGCAGTAAATATAAAATTAAAGCAATATATTTAAAAAAAATTTTACTTTCAAAAACTAAAAATGGTATTCAAGCTTAACAGTTCTGCAGGAATACTTCACACTCCTCTTGCTTGCTTCTAAAAACATATGCTAAATTTATGGGTAAAATTCAGCCTTTGAGCATAATTAAGCAGGCAAGCTCACATCAAAGCTTTGTTTCATCATCTTTAGACTGATCTGCTGGACAGCCGGTCCTTATTAACCACCTTTTAAATGTTGCAGTTTTAAGTAAGTAACATCCACGTTACATTAACATTACCAAATAATTAACTAAAGAAAATTAACTAGTATCATCTAATCATGACAGCTTAACATCCTTTCACCCATGGACTATAAAGTACTAATCTGTTAAAGCAGAACTTGTTCTTAAATAAACGTATCAAGATTTTAAATTAACAAGTCTGATACAGCAGTTTCTATACATTCTATACTTACTCAAAAGCAGATTTTGAGGCGAAGTAAGGCAGGGAATGGAGTTCAGCATCTAAAGTAAGAGACACATTCTAGAGAGGATATCAACCAAATCTGTACCAGTCCCAAGCGACTTCAACTGCAGAAACCCTGTTAAGTCAACAGCTGATGAATTATCATCATATTCAGATTGCCCAGTTCCATGCAAATACATAAGGAAATACACAATTTCATTGTTAATACTGAGAGTTAGTTTAAATTACATAAACACATGTTTCTATATTTTTCCCTCTAGTTCATGTATTTGAATGCTCATTCTGAAAACACAGCATTAAACTGGTAGATCCTCACAGTTCCTGAGGAAACAGTCATCTGTGACTTTAAACATAAACATATTTATGCTACTTTGTGCATTTTTAAAATCATTTAAATGGCCAGATTGTCATCAACACTTTTTGACACTAGAGTAGAAATGGGGTCTCATTCTCTGCTACATTATCCAATAAATGAAATTCAAAAGAAAACCCCAAAACAAACCCTGGAGGGACCCTGAAGCCAAATTCTAAGCTAAACAAAAGTGATATAGATGCCTACCTGCATGACTGACCATGCCTGCAAAGCCTTGCACTCAACATGTTGCATTGTATCTAATCACAGAACACAGGAAGCTTTAAGTGACACATCTCATCAGTTCTGAAATGCTATCACATTGTTCTGGATGCCAGTGAGAGAAATCTATTGATTTTATAAATTCCAAAAAATGGCAGACAGGGAACTGCTGGCATCTGGTCTGCAGAGCTTTAAAGCAGCTCTGAAAATTTCTGTAGACTAAAGAACACCCTGATGGCAAAAATTAACACCCTCCACCATGATCCATCTTAGGTCTGTCTTCTGCCTAATACCTTTTAAAATTTTTAAATACTCTGCAAGAGAAAATCTGGGGGTTTTAACTGTTGGAAAATAATATGAAATAGAAGGGAGAAATTTAAACTTTGAAAATTTCTTACCATTTTACAGGGTGCTTTTCTTCCAAAATAAAGTTCCCAAACATCTCCTTAGCCAGGAAAAGTATTTCTGTATGACCTAGCTCTGTGCCTGGTAGATTCCTAACTGTGGGGAAGTCTACTTTCGTATGCTTGAGGAGATAAATGTAGGGACACAGCAGCATCAGCCTAAAGAATAATGAGGCGGGCAGAGCTCCCAATAGTGGAACAGTAGGAAATCTTCAGTGTCTCTTCTCTGAAGTGAAAATGAAATAGAGTTCCTTACATAAAGGGCATATAAGGGGACACAGGGAGTTTCAGGGAGAATGCATGGGAACAGAGCCCTCCAGTCTGTCTAAGCAGCTTTGCTTAGCAGAGCAAAGGAAGGTACAACTCTGCAAACAAGGAGGGGATGGTTGGTAAAATGCTAGATTATTTGTCCTTCCTCATCATACAGTCACATTAAATTTAAGCTTTATACTGAACACAGTTCAGTGCCAGGAACTTCAAAGGAATTAAACATATGAAAAAAACTACTTGTGTGTAGTCCCATTAGAATCTACAAAACAACTTGAGAGTAAAGTTGCTCATGTGTTTAACTCTGAATAAATGAATCTGAAATATATTCAAATCATCCTCAGATCACAAGTCTGTCTTCTCTGTGCACCTCGTGGCTTGTTACAGCATGAGAAAAATTCAGGGTCTACTTTTCCAGAATAGCTCCCCATGTGGACACACTTATTCTAGACTAAAGCAGGCCCTTCTCTGAACTACTTTTATTCTGGATAAAGGTATGCATATGAGGTCCTAAGATCATCCATATGGAAAACTACTTTGCAATACTATTCTACTTTAAGCAAAGGTCTACCCTAACGTGAAATAATATTAGGTGTTGGAATACATCAAAATTCCTATTAAACATCAATGAAAGGAATCCGACACCAAGCAAAGTCAATCCAAATTTTACAATCCTGAACCCACTGAAATCTGATAATTCTTAGCCACAGTAAGGTTAAGTTACTTGTCCTGGTATTAACTGCTTTCCTGCTACACGCAGGTAGAGTTTTCAAGACAAATGCCAGTGTATTACCAGAGAAGATGTATAATACAGGTTCTAAATATATTTTGTGGTGGAAGTTGTAAAACAAACAAAAAGCACATCTAGAACGTGATTTCGTTTTTAGTTTTGAAAACATTAGATATTAGTAGTTTCAGGAGCTATGAATAAAGCCAACAAATACTTCCACATTAAATTGTTTTAACCATTGTCCAGCAATATGCTCTCATTAAGTCAGTTTTTTACTGCTAGAAAATATTGAGGATGCTTAAAACTGTATTTTGTACAGTGAAAGAAACCTGTGCATTACTTGTGCATATAATTCCTCTGTGTGTATGGAGAACAATCAAACACAGATTCTCAAAAATAACACTCAAATGATGAAAAAAATATTCACCATAGGGAACTGCAACCCACATTTACAATTTTAGCAGAGGAAAATACTCAATGTGCATGTATCTAAATGCACATACAAACCCAGCTAGCTACATCTTATTCCTCCTTGAACAACCATTAAAAGTTAAATTATATACTTTTAGATTATTTATGCCCTTGAGAATTACCTCAATTCGACCATTTAATTTGATGCAAACTAGACATTTTTACTTTCTCTATATAAATTGTTAAGATTTATTCATGCCCTTAAGATACATAAATTAGACACTACTTATAAATAACCTGCAATAACTATTTGTATAGGATACAATTACTTAGGGTTTGTGTCTTTTTAATCAGTCAGTGTCCCTGCAGTGTTTAGAGTGGCAGAGGGGAAGTGGCCTGTGGTTAAACAGAGGAAATACCAAGGAATTTTAATAGAGCAAATAGTCCCTTTACTTCCTACAGGGTACTACTTCAAAGGCAGCCCTGCTCCAGAGCAGACAATGTGTTAGAGGGGCCATCAGTCATTTAATAGTATGTCAAGTCTACTCAAAACTTACATGCAGCCCAAGATAAATACCACATAACTGAGACAATGGGTACCATCCTGCAGTCATTACTCTAATAAATGCTGCCCTGCCTGCAGTACAGAGGCAATAATGTGCAAGGGTGGTATTACAAAATCAAACTATAAAATTATAACTACACAATCAGACAAGGTATCTAATAAATTGGCTAGGGAAGTATGAACTTTAAGCTGAAAATACAATAAAACCAGAAACTAGCACCAATATTTTAAAAGCTAAAACGTTACATTAGTTGTGAGCAATAAAGACAAAGGGGGGGTTATGCTAATTGGAAAGAATGTAAGTTTTGCTGATTTAAAAGTCAGTCAAAATCATTGTATTAAAAGAATTACATTGTGATAGATTGCTGTTTGACACACACAATGACATTAAATATGTAAGCAAAAAAACAAATCCAGAACAAACTACATCTGCATATTTCTATACAATATACATTAATTCAAGTGTATTACAAGCCAATAACTATGACTTGTAATAGTGATAATTTACTTAATAGAAGATGCAAAACTTGACACAAATATACAGTGATGTCATGAGCCTGTGGAGTACCCTACCCATGTCTGGTGAAACACACAATAGATGTACTGAGCCAAAGCATTTCTTTGTTAATTATGTTAAAAAGACCTAATAGGGGAATCTAAACCTGTAACTGTTCCATCCAAAACAAAGGTTTAGATATTAAGCTTTATCAGAGTTTTAAGTTTGTTTTTTCACACTCTTCTTTTACATATTTCCCGATGCTTTTGCCTTTCTAAACTATGCCCTACAAACTTCTGAACTCTGTGTTGCAGCAACGTTTTCAAAGGATCTGATCTTAAACCAAGAAAATTCTTAGTGACAGTCTAACAAAAAGGAAAAGCAATGAAAGTCAGTTGCGTTCCCTCCAGTGTTCCCGGATCACCACGCTTCAACTAAACCTGTAACCAGAAATCAGGCGAAAGGAAAGGAACAAACCAAAATACACAACNAGTCTAACAGCAAGCACAGCAGAAACAGGAACAAAAGGCAATGACCAGTAACAAAACGTTTATCACCTTCCTCCCCTCTTCCCCCTCCCGTAAATTTCCTACATCCTCTGTATAATGATCAGGCCAGGAGCTAAGACCCCAAGCCGGCCTCGAATCATTAAAATAACAAAGCCCCAGCGATCGCTTTTATCCAGGTCGGCTCGGGGAAGTGGAGACCGCTGGTGGTAAAGGACCTGTAGAGTGACTTCTTCATATTGGCCGGCTACGAGCTGCCTCTCCCCTCGGCGAGAAACCCATAAATATCCCTTGCCGGGAAATGCCACCCTCTCTCCCAGCCGCAGTTAACTTCCAGATGCAGATCCCCGGGGCAGCGTTATTTGTTGCAGAAGTGTCCCCCGGGCAGCGGCTCCCTCCCTCCTTCCCGCACGCCCGGAGCGGCTGCAGAGCCCCGCAGAGCCCCGCGCATCTCGTCACGCCTTGCGAGTGCCCCGTGCCCGCCGCGGCTGCCTGCGCGGGGAGCCGGCAGCACCGCTGCGCTGCGCTGCACTCACCCTTCCTGCGCACGCATCGGCCGCAGGGCCCCTCCTGCCGCCGGCTGCTCCTGCAGCGAGCCGGGCACCGCCGAGGCAAGCGGCGAGGGCGAGGAGGAAGGAGCCGAGCTGTAGCCCCGATGCCATGGTCCGCAGCGAACGGGGCGGGGGGCGGCGGTGCTACCGCCGGGCGCGTGCCGGTGTGGCGGTCTGTCTGTCTGTCCGGGTGTCTGACTTTGTGGCTGTGTGTGCATGCGCGCCCGGCCCGGGGGCGGGGGGTTCGCCCGAGCCCCGGCCCCGACGCCCCCGCCCCGCTCCAGTCCTTGCAAACGGCAACAATGGGAGGGAGCAGAATCCCTTCCGGCTGCTTTGCGTTACACCCTTCCCTTCCCGGGGTGCCCTCAGTACGCGGGGCCTCCCCGCTCCCCGGCAGATTGCTGCTGCCTTTCTGCAAATAAGGGGTCAAGCCAGTACCGGATGGAATTCCCATCTTCGTTCCGTGCTGCGGTACCGTATTGCTGATCCACTCACTACATATCAAGGAAGGCCAGTCATAGATCTTTGATATGATTTCATGCATTACAGAATCACAGAATCAATTCGTTTGGAAAACACCTCTGAGATCATCAAGTGCCATGTCCAATCTTTCCTTAAACACTTTCAAGGGACAGTGACACTTCCATCTCCCTGGGCAGTACATTCCGAAGCCTAATCACTTTTACTGTGAAGAATTTCCTCTCAATGTCCAACCTCACCCTCCACTGGCACAGTTTAAGGCTGTGTCTTCTTGTCCTGTCACTGCCTGGGAGAAGAGACTCCACAGGCTACAACCTCCTTCCAGGTAGCTGTAGAGGGTGATAAGGTCACCTCTAAGCCTCCTCCAGGCTAAACACCACCAGCTCCCACAGCTACTCTTTAATTAAGGCAGACAAGCTGGAAGGATATACTATCATAAAATTTTCAATTGCAGAAAATGCAAAGGAAGTCATACATGGCAGTATTTCAACTTTTTCAAGTTATGATACTACATGCCTTGATGAAAATACTTTTCTTTAAAATAAATCACATTTCTGATAAATTTCAAATGCAAGGTGGTCTAATGTATCAGTAAATTACATCAATTTCCACCCCTTTGCCTCAAAATCATATAAGAGACAGAGCAGTCCAGAGCAGGCTCCTCCAAAGCACAGGATGATTCACCTTGGAAGAGACCTCAGGGGTTAGTAGGCCTAACCCCCTACTCAAAGTAGCCCTAACTTCTGTTGCTATTGAATAAGAAATGACACAGACTCATGAGAAGGCTGATTGGCATAAAGCACTGTACATTTGGAGCTGCTCCTTTTTATAAGCTGTTCTGATCCAGGTAGATTTGATTGGTCATTTAGTTAATACATTTCACCTGATTGGCTAGTTTACAAACAGCCATCTTATAAACAATCTTTGAGAAACACAAGAAAATAGAGAGTATGAAAACAACACCTGCAGGTTGTTTATGATAATAAGCTATCATTGTTTATCTTTAACTCCCTAAGGTCTCTCAGGCTGATTCTGGGAAAACTTACCTAGTTTTCTTGCTCTCTGACCAGGCTGTCACAGCCACAAACTTCAGTTTCAGATGAGACAGCCCAGGGCCTTATCATAGATCACTTTTATGTATTACTTAACTCCAGTTATTTTGAAAACCTTAATTTTAGTACATTCTGTTTGATATGATTGATCTTGGACAAAAACATCATCCTAATGGAATAGACATTAGTATTTTATAAAAGACATTAATTACATTTTGGATTAAAACAGTATGCAAAACCACCACTAAGGCAATCAGTTGAAAGGAAACATGACCAGCTGGTAATTTTTAACTACTATTGGTTTTACACCTATCATAGGTTTTCCATCCTTTGTGACTAGTGGTGAAAATAATACAATAAAGCTTTCTTAACTGTTTGTTTAAGTTGATGGATCACAGCCCTGGCACTCACAGTTACCTTTGAAAACAGGTTTGTGACTTTAGGATGGCTATCACCCTCTATTGTGACATGAAGAGAAATAACATTTTTTACATTAAACATTTTTTAGTAAAAACTGGAGATCAGGCCATTGTTCTTTGCTGCTCTGGGATCAAAAGGTTCTTACTTTTGATCTCCATTGCCCCTGCAGGCTGGAATTCTGAAAAAGGTAATATTAAGTCTCTAGGTGGAATTCCACTGATTTTATAATGAGATGTTTTTGATGGTCAAGTACATCCAGGCCAGAATAGAAGTTTAGCACGTTTTCTCACTGTACATCACACACTTCTGTCTGGGTATTTCTGCTTTACTTTCTCCTTGCATTACGCAGAAGTCATCTAACAGGCTTGAAAACTATACGAGCATTTTTATTTTTAATCAAGTCAGGCTACATAAAACCTGTAAATAACTAGTCCTTTTATGTTTTAATGAATTACAAAGGACATAAAATACCACAGCATCATGGCTAAAGAAAGGAAGACATGTCCAGTTCATTTACAGGTCATTAAATACCTCTGCTTCCCATAACCACTTATGACAAGCAAGGATTCCCTGCTAAACATATTGCCATTTATCTGCAATTAAATCATCTAAACCATGGGGAAAACTGTTTGGCTTTTTCTGTTAACGGAGATCTAGGCTGCTGGAGAAGCTGTAATTTTTAAGTGAGGACAAAATTAGCATTATCTGAGCTATTGATGCATTAGCCTATGTTTTTAATAAAAAACAGTCACATAATAAATAGTGCCAATGCCTTGCTAGCAGAACAACTGAAGAACTCACAGCTGCCACTGGTTACACTGGCAGTATCCAGAAAGCAGCAAAGTGATTTGTCATATTTACTGAGCTCAAACCTAGCAGCACAAAGCAAAGATGCCATCTGACAAAACCAGCATTGATACTTCCTTCCCAACAGTTCAGCCTAAGCTAATAACAAAATCACATGTCTGAAAAACAATTCCTCCATGCGGCCAGCATGTCCAGCTTATCCTGTGAGTGCACTGGCTGAATACAGAAATATTGCATTGCTTTGGATCCATTTAGAATATTTTCTACTGAATTCTTTGGTGGAAAACAGTAGTGGAGAGGCAGGAATCAAATGACTGCAGTTAATGTTTATAACTGGAGTCTCCAAACTGCTGCGAGCTCATGGAAGGGCAAAAGTGTCTGTGGGGACTCTGCTTGTCTGTAGGTTCTTTTGTCCTTTTTACAACAGTCTCTTGTTTCTGAGCAGTATGGAATGCGTAATATCCAAAAGTCATGGGTATCAATATCCTGCATTCTACAGCTGGTTTTGGTTGCCACTCTCCCGTCTTGCTTAAAGCTAAAAATCTAGGGCTTTTTTTCCTTCTTGTTTCTGAGCAGCTGTTCCCAGATGGAAGAGACAGTGAGAACTCCATAAAATTCCTATAAAAACATGAAAACTCATGTACCAAAAATTTCCAGTAATTATTAAAAATTATATATTTAATATTTTTAGGTTAAAAATTCCCTACAAAATCTTTCTATTGCTCAGCAAAAATTCATTCTTGGACTTGGAAGCTGTATGCTCCATCCAGAGTTCCTATTTGTAGTGCTGAATTCTCTCCCAAGAGGGACTGACCTTAACTGCAAAAGAATTCATTCAAACAGCTCCCTTTGGGGTAGAATGTATGCATCAGGCTTGCAGAGTATTCAGCTAAGTCAGACAATCATGACTATGTGATCATATCACAATATTGCAATAAGTCAATAACTCCTGTTACAGACAGATACTGCCCACTGTTAGGAAATGAAGATGAGATGCAGTGAACCAAGCAGACAATGTTCTAAAAGAGATCCCAGAACAGAAATCCCTCAATGTGAGGGTCTTCTGGAACTTCATCCAGCAGATATCTGAAAATAGAAAAATCAGATCTTTTGAAAGTACACATTTACATGAAATTGTTCCACTTCTATGGGGATGGTTTATCTATGGGATGAGTACGGAGCATAAAATAGAGGAAGAACTGTTATAGGTAATTGATAATTCATGCTGAAATAGATGTTTTTAATATTAACACTGGGTGAGACAGACCACAGGAAGAAATGTAGCAAGCCACATTCCTTTCATTTCCATTTGCACAGGCTGTGGGGTTTCGGCAGTCGCCTGCCAGAAGCCTGCAGCTGGGAGGACATTAACATGTTATCAGGCTGCTGCAGCACATACAATAAAGAAGCAGCCATGTGTGGAGGAGGTGTTATTAACATTTGAACACCCGGGGCCAGACAAGAATGTAGTGTAACTGAAAACGGTGAGATGGGTGGAAGGACACACATTAACATTTTAAGAAGAAGTTAGCCCGACACGGGAACACCTGGTACGGATGGGCGATCAAGATATATCCTGCAGATGATCCAAGCTGAATCCCGAGTTCCCGTAACTGGGAAGATACCATCCATCACTTCTTGGAAGGACTTTTTACAACGAGGAACGCCGAAAAGGGTCCAACATGAATGTAAGAAGAAACTGGAAGAAACGTACATGAATATGGAAAGACACTGTAGGAAGACAAAGAACTAATCCTGAGGGCAGAAATAGAATATAAAACTCTGCTCCAACATACCACAGTCGTGAACGGGAGAGGCTTGGTGCGAGAGAGGCCAAGCTTTTTGGTTAACCCAGTACCGAGCCCGGGCTTGATGCTGTCCTTTGGTCAGTTGGCTATCTGATTTGTAAACGATTGATAATAAAGCATAATTTTTTAAATTTTTAATTGGCTTGCAAAAGTTTTATTTATAACAGAACCATCCTTCAGTGTTGCAGTGTGGCCTCAGAAACTCAGTATCCTCCAGAAAATTCCCTCCCAGGTGTGTCAATCACCCATTTTTCCCAACCCTGACCCCTGCCGAGCACTGCCTGTCAACTCTGGAATTCCAGAAGGGCGTTGAGTGATTGGCAAATTCAAAAGATACCCTCTACCCCCCAAGGGGCATTGGGTCATCCAGGTGTCCTTTATCCCTGGAGACCTCCTCCCATGTACCTGGTTGGTGGGCTCCCCATCCCTTCCCTCCCCCTCTCCCCCAGGTAAAAGGACTAGCAAGCCATGCGGTTGGGAGTTCTGTTGGAGCTGTTACAAGATTCGGAGGCCTGCGAGCCAGAAATAAAAACTCTGGATTGAAACCCTCCATCAGAATTGACTCCTTTCCTTCACCTCGCCTTAAATCTTCTCCATCAGAGGGAACCCTGAGGAGAGGACCCTCCGGGAGGAAGCTCTATCTTGCTACCACCGGAGCTCCAGCATGCCTGGACTTTTCTCCGCTTGCCCAGCTGCAACATCCAGCTAGCCAAAGGTGTCTCTGGAGTGAAGCACCACAGTTGCCGCTATTTGGCTCACCAGCAAGGGCCAGACAAGCCAAGGCACATCCTGTCTGCATATTGGTAAATACCAATACTCCAGGATCAAACCTTAAGAACAAAACTAACAAGTGTGAAATGGATGTGGACACTCCTAGCAAGGACATGAAAATCTCCGCCTGTGTCAAGGTCACAAAAATTCTGTTTCCATGGAGTCTTCTGTATTATAGTATGCCATAGTTTCAAATTATCTGGCCAGGCTCAAGTGAAAGGTTATCAACTGATACAAAAACAACCTCAAGCCATAAAATTGAATTGAAATTTGAATCAAATCTAGCAGTTGTTATGAATACCCATCTTGTTCAAGGCAACTGTTAAATCATTATGCATTGAGAAATGTGACAAAAATTCATGAAACACAGAGTTCTCAAAGAAAAATCTGTATTACCGGTCTCATTTTATAGATGAGGAAACTTAAGCACCAAGTCATAAAGATGCCTGCTTTTATGTCTTGCACACATGCTCAGGGCTAAACCAATAATTAGATTTGGAGTCAGGAAAGACTCTGTGCCTCAGTAAGAAAGGAAAAGACCCTTGTTTGTAGCATTCTTTGGTTTTAATTTGCTGCTTTCTGTAGAGACATACTCCACTTGCTAAGGTCATCCAGACAGTACCAGTGAGTATGAGCCTCCAGATGAATTCCACTCCAGTGGCTGCTTCTCTCTCAGGAGTGGCAAAGAGCACCCAGCAGGCTGTCAGGCAGCCAGCTGCCTCCTGCTGTGGCCACACATTTATTGGCACTTTTGGAGTAGCTACTGCCGTATCCAGATGGGAAAGTGGAATTAGATGCATGAATTCTACTTTGACACTGCCAGCCATTTCTATATCCAGATACTTGGCAACAGCTCCTGAAACTGAGCATCCAGTCCTCCCTGCCGCCTAAGCCAGACCTTCCAGAATCCCACGGAGTGTACCAGCAGGGATGTTTCTCTCCTGCTCACTTTTTTTTGGTCACAGTGTCATGTTTGAAGTGTTTCTCAAAAATCTCAAGTCTGTCTCCAGAGATTTGGGGATGTTTTGAGGCTTGTAGAGTTCAGAGAGAAGAGAGTGAATGGTCTTGTGACCTTTCTGGATGACTTAATCTCTTCTACAGGAAATTGCACTTAATGACCAGAGAAGTTTAAGTCCTATATTCCTAGAGGTTCAAGTCATCATCAGATGTAGGAGTATGTAATGGTGAAAAGGAAGTGACTGAACTAAACCAAACAGTTATTATATGAAAATTACTTCTGATCACCATCAAATTAACAATTTGTCAGTGATCCATGGATGCAAATCTTCATATAATGTTACCCCTCCCCAGACCTCACAATTCCCTGTATTGTACAGATGCCTCCTTCTTCTACTGTCAAAAAATGTTTGTAGTCAAATGTCTACTTTCTGTATTTCTGTTTAGTTTTGTATCTGTTTTATTATATTCACGTGAATATAATAAAGGAAGTTCTCTAAGATTATTCAACTTCATGATTTGCCACCAAGCACACTCCTCCCTGCTCCAAAAGCACACCAAAGTGACTCACCCTGTGGCCACATGTTGTTTCTCAGGGAGCAGGGCAGGACTGCATCTTTCAGCAGCAGTCTTCTGTTACACTGGATTAGGGGTAATATGAAACTGCACTTTTAAAGAAGAGTAGATTTATGATGCAAAGAAAATTAAATATTGAATGGATGAGTAATTTTTCAATAAAAATTCTGTTGAACTGAAACTGTTCTGAACCAACAACTGTATCCCCAAAGTTATCTGTGTTTTATTATTTAACAACAAATGAATAATTTGTAATGTTCCATTTTAAAATAAATGTATTTCTGCAAAATAGAAATTTTATCTCAAACAGCTTTTAAAAATGCAAATCAAGATCCTCACAATGCAGTTTGAATAAATGCCAGAAATTATAATGAAGTAATGTCTTTACAAAAGTTTCCAGATTTAATTCTACTCTCAACCCTTTCTTATTGCAGCACAATGCTTCCCATGCAGACATGTCATTTTCCTTCTGCAGGGAAATACGTGGGAGGGAGGTGGGGTGGGAGAACAACCCTAACCTGCTTTAGTAGTCTATTGTGCAATTCAACAGCATCCTGGGGCAATGTCCGCAAAATTAATCCTAGCACACTAAGGGACCCCTCACTGAGCATAACCTGCCTTAAACCCTTTCCCATTTAACTGAGGGAGAGCTATTTGCTCAAGCACTTTCGGATTACATCATTTGTTATTTGAGGCCGAAAGCTAAGGGTAATTAAGGCTAAAGAAAATGTTCTGAAATTTTTTGCAATTAAAATGCATAGAGACACTTGTAACAGATACCACTGCAGAACAATAGAAACATGACTGGAAGACTTTAAAAAAGTCTGACTATTGTGCAACCAGTGTGGAAGAAGATTGGAAAGCCCTTTGTCAATAGCACATCATTCTACTCCCACAAGGGGAAATACACAAACAAAAAAAAATATGAAGGCTGGAGACATATGGAAATTGGTTGGGGTTTTTTTGGGGTTTTTTTTTTGGTTTTGTGGGGTTTTTTGTTTTTGTTTTTATTTTTGTTTTTTTTTTGTTTATGTGATAAATTTTCCCCAAAATATTCCAGTGTAATTTTAGAACACTTTATAACAGATTTACAAAAGAATGCACAGCAATTCTTTCAGCACATGGATGGGCTGAAAAAATCAGAGGAAGGGCCGTATTAGGAATGACAATTGTTGCTGGCAGCTCTACCTCTCCAACAAACAAACTCATGGTTCTTTTTCTCTACAGTCTGGCATATTATTTTAAAACACAAATTTGAAGCAGTTGGATATCAGGATTGAGTTAGCTGCTTATTTTTAGAAAGAGTAAGATAAATATGCAGATAATAACAGACTGAAATGCAGTGAACAAGATTTGTTAATACTCAATGGAAAGTTAAAGCCTGTTATTATGGTAAATTACAATAGATTAATATAATTTCTTTCTAATTAGATTACAATAGTAACAACCACCAGTCCTCCTAGACCATAAATTGTGATAAAACTAAGTGCCCAGGATTGTATGTTTACAGAGGAAAGAAGGAAAAAACTGGATCAGTTTTTTTTAATTTAAACAAAAACATCCCCAAAAAAAGATTTTGCATGTCACCAACTTAAATTTTACAGAAGTCTCAGTATTCTAAGGGCAGTGCTGATGCCTCCTGAGAATGCTTCCCTCTGACTTCCTTTCTCTGCCAAAATGAATTAGAGCAAATTACAGGAATATTGTCAGATAGCCACAACCCTATAGCACACAATGAGATGCTACTCTGAAGTTAGAGAATCCTACAAATATTTGATTCATGACAGATGGATACTATCATATTTTTAAGCATTTTTAAATATTTTGCTCTGGATACTTTGAAAAGCAACAAGAATGGTTAAGAAGTGCACAGTATTTAAACAACGCAAAGTAATTTCTTATCCTTCTAATGTGACAAAACAATGAAAAATGAAAATCTGGTGGCAATAAGTTTTTTGCCTGGTAAACATTTGCATTGACAACACTGTATTTATTATCACAGAAGAATTATATTAGTAGATATTGTACCAGAAATCATTTGAAGTTTTCACACATAATGAGTGGAGTTATTCTAGAACTGCAGGATAATTTGTCAAAAGCTTTCACAGAATCATTTAGCTTAGAAAAGACCTCTAAGACCAAGCCCAGCCTTTGATCAGTCATCACACTCTGAAGCAGACCATTGCACTCAATGCCATATCCACTGGTTTCTAGAGCATGTCCAGGGATGGCAATTCCAGCATCTCCCTAGGCAGCCTGTCCCACTGTTTAACAACCCTTTCTGTGAAGAAATTCTTCCTGAGAATTCCTTTCTGGCATGTGAAAATATTCTCCTACCATAAACTGACAATGCTGGGCAGTCTTACAGACACAGAGTCACAACAACAGCCTAATTCATTTAGAGGTAAGATTTTAAAAGGTTGGCCGTTCAGAGCATCAAAAATATGAAGCACCCACCCATCACTAAGTTCTGCTCAATAGTGAGCACTCAGAGCTTTGGAAAATCAGACCTTGTACGTGTGCAGAACATAAATTCGGTCACAAATATTGTATAATTGGAATGATCAGTCAATCCCCTGCGGGCACCCTGTGTTCACGGCCCCGTTGCGGAGTGCGAATTAAATCCTTACAACATGTGCGGCTGCCATTACTAAATCCAGCCTCTAGAGGACAGAAGCAGCCCAGCACTTTTCTAGGCAGTTAAAATACAGACTAAAATAGTTTCAAAATGTATGACTTTAAAGCCTGACTTTATATGGTAAAGTCAAATAAACAGCCAGAAACTTTTAGTGCAGAATACTTTATCTGCTATCTTCTTAATTTCCTTAATATGGCGTTGAAGCGGTTCGTTTGGGGGTCCCTGGGAAGTCCCCTAAGCTGTATGTTCGCAGGTAGCAGCAGACAGGCAAAGAGACTCCACACACCTTCTGAGGGGGCTAATTAGATGAGGGTTTATTGGGGGCCTCACCCTCGGGAGCAGCATGGTTTCGGAGGGAGAAGGGAAGGGGGAGGGAGGGAGAGGAGGAGAGCCTAGGGAGAAAAAGGGCCAAGAGCCAGCCTGGCCTCCCTCGCACAGCTTAACAGGGAGATTCAAAGTGGGCGCGGAATGAGACTGGGCCAATGGGGTTACAGATACACGATACTTCAGGGGAGGGTCACAGGCTTGGAATATACCGTACATTTTCAAGGGGTGAGACAGAGCATATCATTTAACTAAAATGTAACACCACATGGCATCACTCATAGAAACTGAATCCCAAGATATTTTGGAGTATTACTATCATCCATACAATAAAATTCTAAAGATTAAAAGTATGAAATCTATCAATAAAACATATTTTTTCATTTTCATTTTATAAAACATAATTTAGTTGTACAGACCGATATGCCCCAGAATTTAGAAACTGTGGTCAGGCACTTAAAACCTTACAAGTAGTAAATGGACTGGTAAAATAAAAACTTGGTTCTAAGAGAGCAAGAAAGGATCAGAGAAAAAGAAAGTACAATAACTGAATTGATGCAAGGTTATGGATTTTTTTTTTAAAGGTCACAATGAGATAACGAGTTCGAAACATATGCAATTTAAAAATTGCTAAGTTCCAAAATTTCATAGTGATTAATAACAAGACTAATGACATATATAATTTTTAATGAAGGGGACCATCTTATACCACCTGCCTACTTCTGTCCTTGTACCTCCAAATTGCCTAAGATTAAGGAAAATAATGACTCGTGGTGTTCTCAAGCCATCCTAGTGGCAGAGGAAAACCTGGTTTAGGAGCTAGGAGAAAAAAAAATCCTCAAGCATAAATGCAGAAAGAAGGAATACTTCTCTTTTAGTCTAGGTGTTGTATCAATTTTACTAGTCACACATACACATCCTTACAACATCCCAAGCCAGATGACCCTGCTTGAAATTTAATATCAAAAGTACTACCTGCACCTGTGTGATTCTATAACATACTCTGCTCAAGATGCTGGACTTCACACTCATTGATTCACAAAATGGATCAAAACGCACTTGCAAAATCTATCCTTTTGCTGCTCTTTTGTTCTCTTTTTTCCTTTTATTTTTTAAGGCACAAGCAATGAAGTACTTATTCTGTCACTCTAATACCAACCCCATAGCACATCCATGTGATCAAATATAAAACATACCCAGGGGTATGAAAGTCATTGGCAATCACACCCAGCTACAGCAAAGCCCATATATCCCTAAGCATTTTTGATCATGTTCTTACCTCCTTGCTTAATAAACAGTGTCCTGCAAAAAAACAGGTATTAAAAGAAATCCAATTTATTGCTGTTTCTACTCTCAACAAGTACATGAATAATTTTCCAATTTGCTAGTTAATCTAAGAAAGCAAAACTTCAGTGGTAATACTGGTCCATGCAAGGCAACACTTCATTCTTCCTTGGATTCTCCTGAAAATGCTGCTGGCCACCAATATCAGCTTTGGGTGCCCAAAATAGATAGACTGGTTTCCATATTTTCTGTGTAGCCCTTTCCCCTCATATCACACAATTCCAGGCACTATTCCCCCACAAAGGAATCTAGAACTGAAGGCTGTTCAGCAGCCCTGGTTTCCTCTCCCTCACCAACAGCGCTGTTTGCCCACTGTGACCACAAGAGCACCCTTTTTGAAGCAATCATGCAGGATCCTTATGCCCCCCAAGAGGTTGAACAGCCCCAGCTCCCCCTCATATAATGATTTTTATACTTTGTCTTGTTACTCTTTCATTATCAAATACATACATATAAATAACTCATATAAAATAACAATGTGATTTTGATTCAAGATTAATCCATTACACAAATAACAGGACATGAAATAATAATTCGGGTCAATCACTATAGCTCCAAAGTATTTTTAAAAATAAAATACCTTATATTTCTCATCCAATTATGTAAGTCCTTTAAAATAAAGGGACAAAGATCATCAATCTAACAATTAATATGGAAACTAAATCAATCTAAGGAATAAAAAAGTTGTTTTACAACCAATTTCTAGGAAGCTTTGATTCTATGATTGTTAGCTAAACCTGAGAGCTGATCTCAATCATTTAAGCTTATTTTCATGTTAGATAAACTGAAGGTGTTTGCAAATCATTTTATACTGCTTTTATACAAGGCTTCTGTTAAAATCCAGTCACATAAAAAATGCTGGATTATTTTTAAAGTCACATTTCCTTCTAATAACGCTTTGAGCACAATGTTAATCTTCTTACATACAACTATAGAACTCACAGGTTTCATCTCTTCAGAGGTATTTCCAATACAAAACTTTGTATTGAAAGTTTTGAACAAGTAGAAAAATGTAGATGTAGAATTCACATACACCAGAAAAATTATAACATGTAGTTTGCTGGTGTGCTGGCTAGCTATTTGTAAGCACAGACTTGACAAACGAAATAATTGAAAATTGAAAGTGTTAAATGACAATTTAATGAATGCTGTTTCAATCTAGGCTTTTGATACTAACATTGAAGCTTTAAACTATGCTTTTATATATGCTTCAAGTAACATCACAACAGAACTTTGGGAACATTGGCTCTTTGGTATAAGTTAATATCAATCTGCTTTTACACCATAGGCATAACTCAGCTTTCTTGGACAACACTGGGCATTGCTGAAATTTATAGTTAAAAAAAATTTAATATGGAGACAGTAATTAAGAGAAGAACATAATTTTAAAACAAATTATTATGCAGCCCAGCATCCCAGTTAGGATCACAGGTACTGGACCTATCTCAGAAAAACACTACTACAATATTTAGGCCCCACTACAGTCAGAGACAGAGGCCCAGTATCAACCTGAGAGAGCCTAAATTGTACCTACTCATGGCTGTTGACATGACAGCTTGAGTGAGAGGGTTCTTTGCTAGAACAGTTTTTCATCTTAGTTAATGTATCAGCTTATCACAGGGGTCAAATAATCACTGGAGCTAAAGCAAGGCAACATAGCTGGAAGCAAAGGTTGTGGCTTCATGAGTTTAAGCCAGAACCAGAACAAAAAAGACTGAGATTGTCCATGTTCTGAAGGGCAGAGAGACAAACAGAAACACTGCAAGGCAAAGCATGCAGAACTGGAGCATGGCTGGATTCCAGCACCCAGGGTGGCCTCTGCCGACAGTGTCCCCCACTGCTGTTCCTGCACAGGAAACACAACTGTCACATGCATTGCCAAGGGAGACCTGCATATTGCCATGACAAGACAAAGATACTGTGAAGTCCAGACTAGTACTTTTCAAGGTGGAAAAAAATCCAGCTGTATTTGACAAAGTGATGGGCACAATTTAAACCTGTTATAAATAAGTTTTTCGTAAGCCAATTAACAGTTAACAAAATTTTGATTTATTATCAATCGATTTATAAATCAGAAAACTGACCGACCGAGAGGCAGCCTCGAGCCCGGGAATCGAAGCTGGGTGAACCTACAAGCCTGGTCTCTGTCGCACCAAGCCACCCTGTTCACAAATGTGACATGTTGGAGCAGAGTTTTATACTCTGTTTCAGCCCTCAGGCTCAGTTCTTTGTCTTTCCATGGTGTTCTCCATATTCATGTAGGTATCCTTCAGTTTCTTCTCATATTCATATTGGACTCCTTTCAGCGTCTCTCTTGCTGAAAAGCCTCTTCAGAGAAGCGATGGATGGTATCTTCCAAGTTACAGGAACCTGGCATTGAGCTTGGTTATCTGCAGGATACATTTTAATCGCCTATCTGCACCAGATGTCCTGGTGGTAGATCGGCAGATCGGAGGTGATGGGCGTTCTCTGGTTCCGAGGTGGCTTCTTGTTAAAATGTTAATGTGTGTCCCTCCACCCATTTCACCGGTTTCTGTTACACTATATTCTAGTCTGGCCCTGAGTGTTCAAATGTTAATAACACCTCCTCCACCCATGGCTACTCTTTTGTATGAACTGTAGCAGCCTGATACCATGTTAATCTGTCCTCCCAGCTGCAGGCTTCTGGTGACAATGGACCAAAACTCTGCCATCTGCTCGGGTGCAGACACTTGGAATTCCTTTCCTTGTAGTTTTACCTCACTTAGTGCAGTTGCTTACTATTTCTAATATATAAAACAATATTTATTCCAGCATGAATTATCAATCACTTATAACAAACCCATGCTGGCCAAAGTAAAGTAAAAATGTAAAGTGAGAGGCTCTTTTTTGATTAGCTAATTCCTTTACTCTGGGAAGAACAAGCTAAGCCAAATGAAGCAAATAATTCAACTCTGCTTTTAAACTCTTTTCCCCTTAGCACTGCGTGGGACACTCCTAGTACCTCACACTAAAGATTCTGCTGGTAACATTTGCTAATAGAGAGCAGGATACCAGGGCTGGTGCTATTATTATTCTGCTACTATTCTAGTGCTTCTCTTAAATTGCTTTGTCAGACTTCTGTCAGTTGAGACAAGTTCCATTATAGCAGACTTTTGGTGTATTTAGGTGTTTGCCAGATAATGGAGTAAGGTTCTTAAACAATCAATCTGTGCAGATTAGTCTAATCTGTTGCTGCTGGAAACTTTGTTTCCAGAAGCAAAGTAGACAATAGTTTCAGATTACCTATAATAAGGTTAAACTATGGGCAATATACGTTTTGAGGTGTGAAAAAAAACAAAATAAAAGAATGCATTCCCAATATTGCCTTTGGCTTTACCAGATCAGGCAGGTATCTGAATTGAGATTTCAATTTCTCTAAAAACTATTCCTAATGGATCTGGTTCAATTTAAATTGCTTTACTTATGGTTCTCTTAAGTATTTCGGAATGCAGGATACAACAGTATTCAGTTAGGAATGTTATTTCCCAAATCCAATAGAGCACAAAAAATAATGTTTCAATATCAGATAAAAGTTTGTTATTTCCGTATTAAAATAAGATTTCCAGGAGCAAAGTCAAACAATTCAAGATTTTTAGGATTCTGCATAAAAGTGAAGGCAATGAGCCAATGAAGATAAAAACACGGAAGGGCCAATATCTGTCACCCAGTTCTAAAGTAATGCAGATTTTCAGTGATATTTTTCAGAAAATATAGAAATGTTTTTTATTTAATCTCTTGTAGCTCAAACTATAATTCAAAATACTAAGTAAGGACTGTAAGATCATCCCTCCCTTTAGCTTTTCCTGGTATGGGACTACATAAAATGATTTTTTTCTATCACCCTATTTTATCAACTTACCTTTCATCCTATTGGACAACAGCTATGGATACAAGCACAAGGAATGGAAGAGCAATACTCTCTGTCTGTTAATGAGATAATGTAGAATTTATGTCTAGCAAGAAACACAGGCTGGAGTCTCACTGAAGGTCACCAGGCAAGTGCTTAGAGCTCTGCTGAACAAAGAGCAGCATGAACCTGTACTTAGAATGTTTCCCTACATTGTGCCCATAAAGAAAAACTCGAGGGGGGCTTTTTTTGTATATGGCTCTCCTTGACTTCAAGTTCAATATCAAATATGAGGATAATTAACTTTCATGTACTGTCTGATAAAAATGAATTCAACACCCTAAAATTAACGGCAATGATCTGGATATCTGGTCTGGCTCCGCTGATCTGATCCCATGAAATGCTACATTCTGTCATTAAAAGATAATAGGGCAACTTCCATAACCTGGAACAGTTATACTGACAAGAGAGGAGGTAACCAAGTTAGAGAATTAAATAGGCAAATAACCTAAATTAATTAAAATTATATAAAAATATTATAATTGTCAGCTTCTTTTAACTGAGCAATTGTTAAAACTGAAGTCAGTTGAATATTAGTTCTTCCATAGGAGACACCTTTTTCTAAAAATTATGTTCTTTATGGAAACTATAATATTCTTTATAAATAAGCTATTTAAACTCCATTGCGACAAACTGTTTCCTGTAGCAAAATCTATTTTGCATATGGTCTGTTTCAGACTTGAAACAGACTTCTTCTAAAACTATAAAGCTTGTCAAGTCATCTGCAGTAATTCATAGTAGCTGAAATCGTTTTGCAACCTAGGGTTTGCATTGTTTTAAACTGCAAAAATATCTCAAAATCTCTGAAAATACTTACTCAAATATATATAGGAAAAGTTCACTTTTTCCACAAAAAGTAGATTAGAATAATACTTCAATATTTACAGTTTATTTGAATGAAAATTACAATAAATGTTCACATCTGGGCATAAAATCATAATTACTATATCATTACTTAATACAGGTTATGAACAGCAAGCCATTCTTCCTTCTACTCTAGCAGGCTGGAGGTGAAAGTATTTTTCACCATTAGGAACTGAGATTCTCTGTATGATCTTTTCAGCTTTGCACGACGGTTCTGAAACCAGATCTAAAATGGAAAGAGAAGGGATGCTTTTCAGAAACACAGCAGTGGAAGCAGAATAATATCTGAAACTTCAAAGTATTCACACAGTATGACAGTATTTTGTGTGATGACAGCAGTTTGCAAGTTCAATATAAATTTAAAATCTGCAGATGACAGCATGTCATTTGCCACCTGTAATTTTATCACCACAGGCAAAGAAAATAATATCCCCAGGTTAACTGGAAAGTAAGATCAGCTTCACTGTAATTAATATAAAAACTGGTATTAAATTCAGTGACAGAATCAGATCCTAGAAGATCCTGAACATCTGGAATTCACACGTCTTGTGGTGCTATTTCTTCAGCTGCTTAACTATTTACAGCATCAAGTTTCTCATCAAGCCCAATATAATACTTGCAACAAAAGCCTGATAAACAACAAAGCGAAGCCCTAATTCTTATGTTTACAGTATGCTTCTTATCACATTGAATTACCTGGAAATCAGTAATTAACATCCCTGAATAGATTTTGCTTTTGGCCAGAGAAAAACATAGGTTCAAACACTGGTTTAACACATCTATGCTCTGCTGGCAGTCTCACAAATTATGTCCATACCTGTTTCAAATTTATTTTTCAAATATGGTGACAAGCAAAACATAAAAATTATTTTAAGGAAATTATCAAGTTCTGCACATAATAACTGGAGATTAACAGAGTAGATATTGTGGAAATATTATAGTGATGAATACCTCATCAGTGCTATGGAAGGCTTTAGACTTCAGGAGGAATTCAATGGTTCCCATTTCACAAATCACTGAAGGCATGTTTCATGTATATACATTGGTTTAAATTGAGAGTATTAACATTCTCATTACTGCTGTAAAACTACTTACATATATAACCAGAGAGTACATATGGAATTACAGCTGGAATTACAGAAAAGTTCAAATAAATCTTTAATTACCTGGATCCTGTCTTCATCTAAATCTAATTTGCGAGCTAACTCTTCTCTAATATCAATGCCGGGGTAGGAGTTCATTTTAAAAACATTTTCCAAGACTTCAATCTGAGGAGATTACAATATAGTTATTGAATACTTAACACTATATTCATAGCAGTAATACACAAAATAAAATAACAGCTTAGTTTGTTCAACAGGAGACTTCTGATCAGTGTTTGCACAATTCTGATTCCATGCATAAACACAGATCTGCTGAAATTAGCAACATTCCTGTTAATTTACATTAGTTCCTGATTACATTTCTCTCTGCAGAGGTACATAACACTGAACTTATCAGCTATTAGAGGTTTCTTCCAACATTTTACTAAACTACATTGTTACTCATTTGTTATATGCTAAGGAAAGCCCTACCTGTTTTCTAGTGAATGCAGTTCTTGGTCTTCTACCCCTGTACCAGCTCAATTCTCGTTTGAAACACAGCCTTTCAGTGACTGAAAAATATTTTTCACATTTCAAAACGTTTTCCTCTTGCACTGGATCACTTCTAGCATGAAATAATGGATTTGCATAGCAAACAACAGGAATTTGCAGATGAGGATTACTGTCATCACCTAAAACTAAAAAGAGCAAGAAAAGGAGAGCTTCAATTTACTGGTTTGTAGTAGAAACATGCCAGTATTTTTAAAGGGTAAAAGCTTAAGAGGTTACAAAACAGACTGACTTACCCAAGCTGGTGCATGCATCCATCCAGGGTCTGTGAGGTTTCCCAGCTGGAATGCCATCTTTTTTCTGCTCCAGTCCCAATATACTCTCAATTGAAAAGGAGCAGTGGGTGGTTTTACTCTCTCCAAAGCCGGGCACCTTGTGCAGACCCGGAGAGGCCGCTGTGGTGGCAGCACACAGCGAGGGACTAGCCATGCCTTCGCCCTCAGCCAGTATAGCAGGGGTACTGTACTTGCATTTCTCCACAAGTCCTCCTTATAGCTATGTTGACAAGGGGGTTGGATTTGTAACGTCATTAATTAAAATCTTTTATTAGAAAGTTTTAGCATGTCAATGAAAACTCTCCCACCTAGAGGCACGAGGAGTTAATTGTTTATTTGTTTGCAAGTAATTAGCAACTAATGGTGACACTAGGGGGGCCACCAAGGGGGACAAAAAGTGTTATCTCTACTAACCAGAGAATCGACATCACTTTCTCAAAAGAAGCTGTGCACAAACATAGTACTTCTCTTTTATTTGAAATCATTAATGTATAAAATAAGTTTTTAAAAAAACTTTATACTCTAATGGACTCCACTTACCTAAACATAGAAGCATAATAGGAAACCAGTCAAGTAATAAGTAATCTCATTTAAGTGAATTTCCTTCCAAGGAAATTTAAAAAATAATCTCTTAATGCTATTAGGGTAATCCCGATGAAAATGCCTCTGTTTTTTCATATGCATATGTAATGGTGAACGTGGTCAATAAAACAACAATAGCTTTTGGCATAAGGCACTGTGCAGTGGGTTGGCAGCGTTGTCAAAGCTCAGTGTAATTGCCTTCCAAGTGCCTGAATTAGTTAATAGGAACAGTTGCACCAACTATTTAAAATAATTCACGCATTCATTTTTCTTATTAAAATAACTTTGTTGCAGCCTTTTTGAAACATACTAGATGTGAAATTTCCTTATAATTCTTCACTACATAAAAGCAAAACTTTAGTAATAGAAGCAGTACACTCAAATTTACAGGTTTAAAAACATCCTTTTTCTCATAGATGTCTCTCCCTCCTTGTAGGTTTACAGCAAACAGAAGTATATTTAAATCCTACAGAGCCAACACTTAAAATCACAAAAAATAATATGAGTAATGGGAAGAAAGGAGGTAAAGGCTTTGTAATAAAGTCTGACAGAATTCTGATTTCATCCATTATAATAAAATACAGACTATAATATTTTTATATTCAAGCTCATCTCTCAGTCACACAACAGTTTACATATATCACATGCTCAAAACCAGCTTTTGGTTCAGGACAAGAAAAGGAGGAATTTCTGTGGAGACACTATAAAATGAAGATTTGTCCAAAAATAACATGCAAAAATGAAAACAATATTTTTATTTTGGAAGGAAAAGTTACCCCTCCTTCTGGTCTGACTTTGTGTTGTGCAGTAAAACTGTTGTCAAACCAAACTATTAAAAGAGTGACAATTCCAGAAGTGATCTTACCAAGGACACTTCTCACTTATATCAATGCATTTTGAAGTAGCATGCATCCACCTGCAATGTTCACTTGTAAGATGAGCTCCAGTCACCATTTATGGACCTTAAGCCTTCTCTTGAAAACTGTATTTCATTGTTTGAGTCCATTAGTATTGACCAATACTACCTTGTAACCCATTTGAAATTATCTTAGACTTTTAACTACATACCTTGGTAGGGGTAATTAGAGCAACACAGCAAACATTAAGTTGGGAATCCTAAGTAATCAATAATAGGAAAACTCACTGCTCCTTGGATATGCAAATCCAATCTTCTTACAGCATCACATACTGATGAGGCAGGAAACTAATCTCCCTTTCAGACTTTGCACTACTGTTTTTTGTCCAGGGACAGTGGAGTTCATTTTTTTAGGAGATGAAGCTCTCATTCTTCAGAGATGGGAAGGCTCCACTGGCTGTTTACACCAGCTGAGGAGACCACACTGAGAGCTCTTGGGGGCTTTGGTCTAAAGGCCCAGTTCTTACTCTTGCTGTCTTTTGCTCTTCTCACCCACTGCTGGGTCACCTTTCACTAGAGGCTGGGCAACATTTTCAGCTTTTCAAAAGGGTATAAATAGTATATATTATCTTTCTTGATTACTTATCACACTCCAAAAATTCGGCATACACCTCACCTTTCCCACAACCTCTTTACCCAGTATTTCACCACCTCAGAAGTCAAGCTGCATAAAGCTCTCTTTCAAATAAGTTTTTAACACGAATAACAAGTACTATATTCAAAGCCAACTTCAGAATTCCCAAGTATTTTTTAAAGCAAGAATACCTCAAAATGGTAACACAAATTTTCACAAAACAAAAGCAGTTAGCTCTTTCTTGGTTGAAGTAAAAACTATTTTTACACAGGGAGATTAAGTGAATGCAGGTAAATTCAAGGTTAATCCAAGGTTGCCACTGGCAAAAGTATGAGAAACAATGTGTTAAAAAGTGGGAAACACTGCAATATAAAGCCTACCTTATCCACACAACAACTTTCATCCTCCAGCAGAGGCAAAATGTTCTCTCCATCAGGGCACACATCTGGAATACCCTGAAAACTGTTCACTGCTCTTCTCTCTGTTGACAAAGTGCCAAGTGTTAGTTCCCCACTTTTTTAAGGCTTCTTAGCAGCTATTTTGCAGAAAAAACAACAACAACAACAAAACATAACTGTCCTAGATTGTCAAACAAATTGTATTCTATTTGCCATCTGTATGGCAATTGTGTTCTGTTAAGTGGGCAGTTTTCCTTATCTCTTCCACAACCACTCCTCCCTCCAGGGAGACATCTGCTAATAATAAACTATTAAATATCAGTGCATGACTGCTAAGAACTGTAACATCCCATCGTAAGATGCTCCTCCCAGAGGGAGGAGCCAAGCATTCCTACACACATATAGCTGGAGAGGTTGGAAAGACAGATGGCATTTTCTCCAGTAGAATTATCCCAGAAAAACAGCTACTTCTTTCACTGAATCTTCAGAGGAAGACTTTTTCTACAAAATTCCCCAAACCTTTTTTCTACAAAATTCCTGCTCTAACAAAACCACACCTGACCCTCCAGGAGGACTGCAGCCACAATTCCAATTAGACTGCTGTCAACACCCTGACCAACAGGGTGTCAGGTTGTGTTCTGATTCTGTCAGTGTTGTTTTAATTTACTGCAATGTTTATTTTATTTTTTAATTTTCTTCCCTAATTGTTATAGGTAATAAATTATAAAGCCGAATTAATAAGTAATAAATGATAAAGACAAATTAATAAAAAATATTTTATTTTGCGACCGAGATATGGTCTCCAATAGCCACAATCAAAGGGGACAGCATCGAGCCCAGGATCGGTGCTGGGTGAACTCTGATCCAACCTCTATCGCATTGGACCCCCACTGCTCCCAAATGCTGTCTAGTCAGGTTATATATACAGTTTTTCTTGCCTGAGGCAGAGATCCTCCTATTATTTTCTTTTCTTTCTCTGTCTTGTGCTGGACAAAGCTGTTTCTGGGAAGCGATGAATGCTGATGCCGAGTTACAAGTTACGGGAACCTGGCATTGGGATGCATGTTCCTGATGACTCTGGCTGTCTTGATCATGGAAACTTATTGAGTACTCATCGCTTGGGTGTTTCCTGAACTGCCCTCGATAAAGAGCCCATCTCCGTAGGAGCCAAGTCTTTTAGTTTGCTAATTAGGTATTTCTCTCTCCTCATCTGTAGTTTCACAATTGTGTGAGGCAATCTCTCCGGCTTGCGGGCTTAAAAAAATATTAAAGAATATTTCTTACAAGCATTTTACAATCATAACTTACTTCTCATATATTTCTCGTGTATTTCTCATATATTTCACATAAGCACGAATTATTCCAATTATATATTGTATATTCATTTATATGTATATTCATTTATATGTATATTCATATATTACAATAATAAAGAACTGTTATTCCTGTTCCCATATTTTCTGCCCGAAAGCCCCTTAATTTAAAATTGATAACAATTCAGAGGGAGGAGGTTTACATTCTCCATTTCAAAAAAGGCTCCTGCCTTTCTTAACAGACACCTGTCTTTCCAAAACAAGACAATAACAAACAAAAACCAACAACCCCCCCCCAAAAAAAATCCCAAACCAAACAAAAACCCCAACGCCGCAAATCAAAAAGCCCGAACAACAACAAAAAAACCCTCAGACACTAACAAAAGGTCTACAACGCTGAAAACATTGTAACACAAAAAGCACAATTAGAGGATGCAGAGAGATTCTTCAATTCATTACTATTACATTTGTTGCAGTCAAATTTGTAGCTCAAGTAAAACTTTTGGATGCCACTTACAGCTGTAAATACACAAAGCTAACTAAACCAAATCCACTTTAAGTTACTACCTTAAATTCCAATGGGAAAATGATCTTACAGCACAAAACAAAGTAATTTCTTATTGCTGTAAAGACTGCTGTAAAGCTTGGTCACAAGTTAACTATCTCAAAACTTTGGTCATGAATCAATGTTAATGTCCTGTCACATGGCTGCAGATACAAGACTTAGTCTTTAAAACACCTTATAAGATAACCCTGAATTATTACCCTTATTGACAGGGAAAGGGAGAGGTGCTGTGACTTGCTTCAGTAAGGTGAGTTACCAGCTGAGCTGGTAAATTAATTGACTGAACAGTATTAACTTGGAAATTTCTTCACCACTCCCTACAGGGAAAAACGAAACAACACAACTGCAAAAAAACAAAACCATAAACCACCCACCAAATAAACCCCAAACCGACAAACAAAACAAAAGCCACCTCAAAAAATCTTTAATTGTTTGCAATTTAACACACCAGTCCTGTCCCTTATCTGCTTTTAATGGTAAACCATAACCTGATACAACATAAAGAATGGTCTCTTAGCAAGACTACACAATCATTAATCATTTGCTCTGCTGAACGACTTCATGCACTTTCTAATCTGGTTTTAGTCTAAGTTCACCTGCTCCCAAAAAAACAAAACCAACAAGGGAATAGGTTTTTTTTATTATTATTATTCATTTTATTCTGTGAGGAGACGACAGCAACCCCCGGAGCACAGACAGACACGGCTGGGAGGACACTTTGTTTAACAGCCACGACCCGCACTGCCGGGCAGTCACCCGAGATGGCTGCCTCCACTGCGCATCCCCCAAGGAGCCGCTCCCGAGCAGCTGCCGGAGCCTCGGCCCTGAGGGACTGCGCTCGAAGGCCTCAGTCCCCACGCCTGCGCACGAACGAGCAGGCCCGCCAGCCAATGGGCAACCGGGTGGGTGGGGAGGGTAGGCCAATGGGGAAGCCGGACGGAGAAGAGGGTGGACCAATAGGGAAGCCGGGTGGGCCAATGGGGAAGCTGGGCGCGCGGGGGGCGGGACGTCCGGCGCGCGGCGGTTGGTGCGGGTCGGGTCCGGCCAGGCCGGCGCGGTGGGAGCGGAGCCGCGGGGGTTCAGCGTGGTCGCCGACATGCCTGGTATCGACAAACTGCCTATCGAGGAGACGCTGGAGGACAGCCCGCAGGTGAGAAAGGCCCAGCGGCGGCCGCATTGGGCCCAGCCTCTGCTGGCGGGCCCAGCGCTGCTTCCCTGTCGTTCCCGGCCCCGGGAGAGCCGCGGCGGTGGCCGGGAGGAAGGGTGACGCCCCAGCAGCGCGGCGGGGACGCTGCCTGCACGGCACCGCGGGGTTCCGATAGTCTCGGCTCGGGCTTTCCATCCCGGCCGTGTCCTGCGAACGCCCGCTCGGAGCTCTGCGTTGCCATCGCCCGCTGGCCCCGTCGCCGTTTCCGGGAGCGGGGCCGCGGCTCCGGGCCCGGGTTGCTGCGGCACCTCTGTCAGGGCAGTGCCGGCACCGTCTCTCTGATCTCCACTCACGCCTTCGCACTCAGGCTCGATTTTGGACACCTCATGCCCACAAAACCCGTGTTGCATTCTCAAAACGATTTTACGCCTTTGATTTTCACTAAGGCGTATTAAGGTTTAATAGAGCCGTATGAGAAGTGGGTGCTGGGTGAGGTTATCTCGGCGATGGTCAGTGCGAAGAGTAGGTGGGAAGCACATGGTGCCCGGAGGCCTCTCCTTGCTCCAATTCTTCTCTTCCATTACTGCTGCCTGATCTGTGTCAGCGATGCTCTGCAGTGCACTGGAAACTGGAGTTTCCTTCTAAAGTAGGAAATGCTTTATTCAGTGGCTCTGGTTTCTCTTGCTGGCAGCAGCAACAAGTCCTTGTACTGTGCTTCTTAGATGTGGGAAAAAAATCGCAATGTGTTTTCTTTTATGGCAGCCTTTTGAATTAAGATCCTTGTTCTGGTGCATGGTTTATGTAGTTAGCAGGATGTCCTATATTGCAATAGCATGTGCATTGGTAGTTTTAATTCCTTGGTCCTAGGAAGAGAAACTTTCACTTGTTAAAAGGGGAAAATTACAGTTATTTTAACAATTTTTTTATCAAGTGGAAGGCAAGAGAAGGCCATGCAAAAAAGGAATAATAGATTTCTTAAGGACAGTGCCCCAGATAGTTCAAATGCTGAATGTGCAATAAAATCTGGCCTCTAATGTGGGTTCTGGTCCGGGGGCCAAACCTGTTGTCATCTCATGAAGAGGAAAAAATTCGGAGTCTTGTAATAATACTGATTTTAAAAAATTATCTCTTGAAGGTCTTTTCTTAGTATAAGTCAGAACTATTCATATTTATAGGAAATGTCAAATGTAACATGCATTTAGCACCATCTGAGGACATTTGGGGAGCACGTGAAAACATGTTACTTATTGGAATGTAATTGTAATTCTAGAATCTTCCATGTGAGGTTAGTTGTGATACAGATGAGCAAAGACGAATTCAGCCCGATGTGTTTGAGATGCTTAAGTAATTGGATTTGTCAATATTGTCTTTTGTTTAAGGTAGAAAATGTACATCTTTCAGTCAATTAATATTTCAGGTGAATTCTAAGAGCCAGGGCCTCTAGTAAGGACTCAGGGGTTTTCTGTTAGGTTAGCCCATTTGTTACATTAGTTAATTTCTGTTACTTTGAAATCAGTGCCGTGAAAATGGCAGCAAATGTTGCTTGAAGAAAGCAGAAGCCTCTCTCTGGAGGAGTTGCCGTGACTTGGATACATTCATGCTGGAATATTGCAAAGCCCATCAGCCTGGGTGGTTGTTTGGTGCCGCACTGAGGCCTGGAGTTCGTGTTTCAGACACTGACTGTAGGTATTTAAACATCATATCAAACTTATTCTCTGTCTGAGGGAAGGAAAGGCTTTTCAAAAATGTCCAAATCCATTCATTTCCTGTTGTCACAGGATCAAAATCTAACCACTGTGCTTGTCGGGCCTAAACCAAACACCAAGTTTGCATAGTCTTTTGCTATGCAAAACAGAGCAATTTACTTATTAACCTAGGACATATATTACCCACACACTCAGTGTGTATTTAGAGAGTTTCTGCTCGCACTGATTTGCATTCCCAAAGCATTGCACAACAAGAAAGCCAAGGGACTGCTAGCACAGGCTCTGTCTCCTGTCATCTGCAGTGCCCTCCATCTGATGGCACAGAAGGCTTAACACTGACCTTTAACGAGAGGTTTCTTAGTGCAGCTTCTCCCTGGTCCTTTCCTGTTTGCTTGCTCATAAATATGGATTGAAAAAAATCTAAAGAAAATGCAAAATTATGAAGAGTTTTACTACAAACATAAGTAAACAATTCCTCTAATTTTCTGCTAAGTAGAAGCCTGCCATAACTTGTTTACAGTTTCAGGTTAATTTCTTTCCATCAGTATCATATGATATTGTTTTGACAGTTGAACATCAATAACTGACATTTTAAAAATAAAACGTAGACTTTTTTTTCAATGTTCAGTTTTAAAGAGTAAGTATAATCCAGAAACCTTACATAATACTCCTTTAAAATTACAAGCTCAGGTTTATTTATGTTCAAGTTTAAAGGTCTTGAGTATATAATTCAATGGTTATAGTACCATGTAATTTTTTCTTTTGCATTCTTCCTTCTATGTGTACCTTAATGGGAGAGTCAAGGCTGTTAAGATGACACATGTTGCCACACCTGGCAAAGATTTGTTTTTTCCACTTGTTTTATAAACTAGAACCAGCATTAAAGCTATTTATTGTGCTGATTATATTTTTTAATATTTAAATATTTTTTAGACATTATATAGCATGACAGTAGTTGTGATACAGCCAGGCATCTAATGCAACTTAGATAAAAGAACCTTATGTCAAAAGAATTATTAAATAATATACTTTATATGGGTTTAATATGTACTGTTTGATTATCATTAAAAGCAAAAAATCAGAAATAGCTGAAAAAGACCTTCATGTTTCAAGGGGAAATGGACTAAAGACTTCAGTAATTTCAAGACAGCCTAGGAAAGACTAAAAAATAGAATTTCCAATTTCAAGTGTTTAACAATCATAGTTTGGGGAAAAAAATAATTATGTGCTTACGATTCTTTTAATTTTCTGCCAGGACATTTATTTTAGTGTAAACCTAGAAACAAAGCATGGTCCTTTTGCTGAAACATTGCTAAAGTATTTCCTTTGTGGCTCTTACAAGCGCTGCTCCCTCTTCTACAGCCAAGCATCCCAAGCAATGTTTCAAGAAAAGCCAGCGTGGCCTGTGCAGAGTTATTGGTACATCCTCTGCTTTTCCCCCTTTGGGATTTTTGCCTTGGTGGAAGAAAGCCATTCAAAATCCTCTCAGTGAGGAGGAATAACCTTGCTTCCAAGTGCAAAAAGGATGCAAGAACATGCAGTCAGCGTCTCATTCAAGCTTACAGGCAAATTACACCTGAGCAACCTGATTGCCTTCTTATCGAGTCAGTTCTTTAGGCAGGAGGGAGAGCAGGGGATGTCAATCACCCTGGCTTATGCAAGGACTCCGACATGGTCTGGCAACATTCTTCTGGTCAAAAGGGAGATGTATGGACTGTGACTTGAGTGAAAAATTGGGTGGATAGTTGGGCTTACAGATGGAGATCAGTGTTTTAGTCTAATAGGTTAGGCGGCCAGTGATAAAAGAGGTTGATTTTTGAGGTGGTAGTTGTTAAGCACCATCAGTGAGGCAGGCAGTGCAGTAGGACACAGGAGTCTTCAGGCTTATGGGTGACACCAGCTGAAGAACAGACAGACTGACAAGCCAGGGTAAGGACAGATCTTTTCACTCCTTTTCAGTGGTGAGAAACATGTATGTTGAGGACAGTCAGATGAAGGTTGTATTGTTTGTTTTGGTTTGGTGTAGTTCCTCAGTCTTTTGATCACAGAATTGATGGTTATTTCACAGGTAAATTATAGGTCCAAGCACAACCAGCAACTGTCTGTGTTCAGGTTGGACAATATGAGACAGTCACAGCCTTTATTTAAAACTCACTACAGAGGAAATGTGTATACCTGGCAAGCTGTTTAATACCAGTAATCTTTACCTTTCTCCTTAGGGATGTACCATAGCGAGCCCAGTAGTTGCACACAGTTTCAACATTTAACAGTTGTCCATCTCCCTTGGCCCTTTCCTTTCTGAAAATGTATTAACCTGGAGAGAGGCTGACAGTAGGAAGAAGGCTGAGCTTGGGTATCTATAAGATTCTTTGGCATGCAGCAGGTATCATTCCTTTAAACACTATTGGAGGGTTTATAGAATTTTCAGTAATGAAACCTGAAATAATGCTATTTAAGTCTGAAATTCCCTTATATTTAAATTCTTCTCTTCTAACTAGTCATGGTTGTGTTTTGGCTGTTTGATTGTTACAGACCCGCTCTTTGCTGGGAGTATTTGAAGAAGATGCTGCTGCAATATCCAATTACATCAATCAGTTGTTTCAAGCTATGCACAGAATATATGATGCTCAGGTAGTGTTAATGAAATTCTTGAATGCATTATAAAGCTTTGGAACCACATTTCATGTTTCTTTAACTTCCATATGCTTTAAATGTAGAAGTGAAATACAGTAAGAATTAATGATTGCTTTTCTGTATGTTAGGGAGTGGTAAAGACTAAATTCATGTGATTATTTTTGCAACAGAATTTCTTGTGACAAGTGAAATTATATTCTCTGTTCTCCAAGTAACTCTAATATATTTCCCAAGTGTTTCTAAAATGTTGCACACACTAAAATAATCTCAGTGTGTATAATAGTATGTATCAAGTGGGAGGTTATTTTTTACCCACAATATATTCATGTTTCGTTCATCTAGAAATAACTCCGCTTTTATGCCAGAAACAGAATCTATTTTGTATGATTTTCTAAAAAATAGAATTTGTCTGTATTTTTAATTTAGATATACTCTGCCTGTTTTACTTTCTATTGATTTTCATGTTTCCCTTTTTTTTTTTAATCAGAATGAATTAAGTGCAGCAACTCATCTGACTTCAAAGCTTCTGAAGGAATATGAGAAACAGGTACTGCATAAATCATGTTGTCTGTGTGTGGTCAGATACTTTGGTCAGAATACTGTGTATTTTTGTAGTATTTTATCTCCAGTGTAGAATGTATTTAGGTTTGGTCCAGATAAAAGGAACTGCTGTCGTTGGTGGTTTAAATTGTTGCCGAAAGAATCTACTGTCTTTATTTTAGTTCTTCCAACTAAACCAGAATGAAGTTCCTCTTATACCATGAAGAATATTAATAACTTTTGAAATATTTTGCTTTTGGATTCGGTTTTTTGAGAATTGCTTAGGGTAGTTCTGTTTTGTTTTTACTTTACAAACTTGTTTACCCTTAAGTGCTTAAATATCAATAGTCCCAATGAGAAGAGATTGCATTGCAATCTCCAAATTACAACCATAATTTGCTCTGTGAGCATAATTCCATCTCTGAAAGCACAGACTGTTGAATCCATAACTTTCTTCCCTTGTAACCTGTACTATGAAGGGTTCTTTGTAGCTTTGCTGCTGGGTCCCCTTTTCTGAGGTTAAAAATGTTTAAAACAAAAATTTGCTTCTTTTAAGAGGCTGCTGCTCCCTATCCTCCTTTTCCACCTAATAGGGTGAACTGCTTCAGTATATCTTAACCGTGTAATATTTTAAAATAATGGAATACCTGATATATTCATAGAGATGATTAATCCAGTTTTGTGAATGGCACAAAACACTGCAAACAACAGAACTCTTTTTGCCTTCTCAGCGTTTTCCACTTGGGGGAGATGATGAAGTCATGACTTCCACTCTGCAGCAATTTGCAAAAGTGATTGATGAGGCAAGTCCTTGTATGTGCTTAGCTAAAGTGTCAGGTACAGAATTTAGCTACCTAATTACTCCTTTTTTAAGCCAGGAGGTATAGAAATGGCATTCATTTGTCAATGAGGTAACAATTAATTGTATATTGCAGCATCTATTTAAAGTTACATAACCTTAAGATAAAGAAGGAATTCAGTAAAATGAGGATACATTGCTGAGAAAAAGCATAGCTTAACTACTAGAGATAGAGCCAAAACCATTACACAGAGGCATTTAGCAGCTATGTATGTGAGGGTATCTGTATTGCCTGATTTCAGGTACCTGACTGACAGAGGATCCTTCTGCTGTCTCTCTTAGATACTGACTCATAGGACACACAACTGAGCACCATTAAGAGCTGAATCAGGATTTTTGTTATGATCCCTCTCCTCACTTAAACATTTTCAAAGGAGGATCTCATTTTGCTCTATCTCTGTGAACTATGAAAGATGGGCTATGACGTAGCTGGAGGGAAACTGAAGAAATAAACAGACAAGTCAGGATGGATGAGGCTGTTTTTGGGCATGATCCAGTGGCTTGGAAAAGTTCAGACAAAAAATAAACTCTAAAGGTTTTCTGTAAAAACTGATGATGAGATCTGGAACCAAGAAAAAAGTAGCTGCAAAAAAAGGAACATGCAAAAATGTGTTTGAGTTGTTCATGTCGTCTTTAATTGACATTGATGTCCACCTATTGTGATTTGATTTGGTCTCAGCACTGCTTTCCTAAGATTTTCTTCTTTTGTCTTTTTCAGCTCAGCTCTTGCCATGCAGTACTTTCAACTCAGCTTGCAGATGCAATGATGTTTCCTATTACCCAGTTTAAAGAAAGGGATCTAAAAGGTAGAGGACTTGACCAAATACTGTTTTTTCAACAGCAGCAACAATGAAAACATAGCATTTAATCTTCATAGCTCTTGTTTCACTAAATACACCAATTTAGTGTATTTATAAATAAGTACACCACTTATTTTTCAGCTCTCAAAAGTATGCATCTCCCCATTTAAAAAGCAAAGTAAGTTATTTCTATTCATGAGAGTATTACAGTTGAACTTAACATTATTATTGTTGCAACAAAAATATTACTTATATTAGGGGAGCACTTATCATCTATTCAAGATGAACAATTAGCAGCTACTCAGGACCATTAGGAAAGAATAATTTTCAGATAATTTGCATTTTCAGGAAAGATTTGTATATCAGATCATGACATCTGTATAATTGCTGGACTAAGCTCAAAGGTAAAGTGCCGAAGTTGTAGTACTTACTACATTGAGATTTAGTAATGTGGTTATTCAACTCTGGTGGTAGTACAGGTGATTTCTTATGTGCTGACATAAGGTGCTTCCAGCTTCTTATTTTTGTAATTGTATCTTGTGCCTGGTTTAAAATAACATCTAAATGTGTGTGATGATGATGATAGATTTTACTCAAGATACTGGAGTGAACAGACAGACTGCTGTGGCAAATGGGCTTCCAAGTAGAAATTTATAAGAGTTAACCTCCAAGTAACTTAAATATCTCTATTGTGAACATTATAGAGTGGGTATACCTAAGATATGAAGATCTGAAGTCTAAATTGAAATAAAAATTACTAGTCTTTCATAAGTCTTCTAACTCTTCATCAATCTTGGAAAATACTTCTTTGGCAATAGTTCACAGCAAAATTATGGTTTGAAAAAATTATGGTTTGGTTTGGGTTTTTTTTTGAGCAAGGGATTATGACTATTCCAAGGCTGATACTGCTTCTCAGGACCTGAAAAATCTCCTGCTAGTACTTACTGAAGAGGCATCCCTGAGGCAATAATTGCAAATTACATTTTCCCACTGCAAGATGTAGCCACCAGCTGGTGTAGTTTGTAATGACCCTACACTTCTTTATGGGCTTCATAGACACTTCCTGGAAAGTTTTTTTGTTCTTGCTTTACCATAAAGTTGATTATGGCTCTCTGCTGGTTTATATTGTAATATGGCACAAAGCACAACCAAGATCAGAACAGGTGTAAGGTATTGTGCTGGTTCCAGTTCCTGGCACAGTGAGGCAATAACCAGCTGGAACTCCGCTGATTTTTAGCTAGGAGGAGTCCCAGTGTGTTTTGGGCTTTGATACTGCCCATCTGACATGCTTGCATTTCCCCAGCTCAAACCAGAACCCAGACTGGAACTACAGGTGGCACATTTGTATTGATGATGACTTTCAAAGACTTATGAAAAGAAATTCCTCCTTACAGTATTACAGTACAGTTGTTTTTGTTTGGTTTTTTTTTTTTGTAAGCACAGAAATGATCCTCAGGCCCCAGGCAGGAGCAAACTTGCCTGGCCATGTAGTGCCTGTGCTAGTAGCTCAATATGGTACAAGGCATTACTTCCAATTGCTCAGTAGTGAAACATTACATGCAAAACTGTAATACATGAATGTTACATTATTAACAACTTATTTAAATTGTCAATGTTGTTTTTTTAGAGATATTAACTTTAAAAGAAGTTTTCCAAATTGCAAGCAATGGTAAGTGTAAAGTACTTAATCTTATCAATATTACAAGACAACAGTATTATTGTAGATTATTATTTGTACTTAAGTAGTGAAGTTAAGCCTGTAACTAATTAAGGTGTAATTTTTCTGAGTGATACTTAGGCACTCAACTTTCCCTGATTCACCTGTAAATCCCTGCTTTTTGAACTGAAGTGTTAAGGCAAATTGAAAAGGCTTTTTTACAACACCTTAAGTGTATGTATGATTATTAAATAATGTAGGATTATGCCACCAAAATTACAAAACGTGTAAGGTGCTAGCTCACTTCTTAAAGTCAGGACCAGATCAATAAAAAAAAATTACCTTCCTAAAATGAATTTCATAGTTCTCTTCCCTGTTTTCAGAAGTTATTTTTTTAGCTGCCTCTAATGTATCCATGTAGGGAACTTACTATTTAAATAAGATTCTACTTCTCTCAGTGAAAATTGTTTAATTGCTTTAGAAGCAAAAAAGATTAGATACAGGTTTTTATAATGTAGAGTTTCTCTACTTAATGGACAGCTCTTTGAAAAATAGTGGATGTTTAGGGAAGTTTGTAACAATTTGGCAACATTTGCATCTGGTTAGAATTTTTCTTCAGCCCAAGTATTTGTTGCAGTGAATTGATTATAAACAGACAAGAATAATTCTTCAAGGTGTTAATATGACAGAACTTTGCATTCAGCTGTCTGCGTAACACTGTGATATAAAAGGTTTTCTGCTCTGTTTCATAAGTCATTAATTTGTGAAAATGATCATAAATTCTCTCTTGATTGCTTAGACCATGATGCTGCCATTACCAGATACAGTCGGTTGTCAAAAAGAAAGGAAAATGAAAAGGTTTGTAAACCAATATCTTAATATAAAGATTTTTAAATAAATAATTTTCATTTCTTATATATTTATGATGGAACACAGTGTATGGCAGATTCTGTGTGACATTTGATAGCTTTTAGCAGTCTAGACAGAAAAGAAGGTTTCTTCAATACATGCCTGTCCTGTAACACTGACACTGCTTTAGAATAATATTGTGATATCATAGTCAGTTTGTTTTTGTGAAAAAATAACCACACTTTCCAGTTACAAAAGAATGCTGTATTTGTTTTTCACATAGCCCATGTTTAAATTAGAGAAGTAGAATAGTAAAATATGCAGCAGTTGGTGATAGAGGGTAGAACATGACTGGGTTTTTCCATGCTGGCTATAAAGCTGTCCAGAAGGCATGTGATCAGTGCCAATCTCAAACATTCCTTTTTTTCCCCTCCCTTGTCTGTGTCTCTTCAGATCAAGGCTGAAGTTACAGAAGATGTATATACTTCAAGGAAAAAACAGCATCAGACTATGATGCATTATTTCTGTGCATTAAATACTCTCCAGTACAAAAAGAAAATTTCTCTGCTAGAACCCTTGCTAGGATACATGCAAACTCAGGTAATTTCAGATTCTGAAAGCAGTAGGTCTGAAAGAAGAAATAAAAAGTACTTCATGAAGGTTGATGTGCTGAAATCCATTGCAGTCCAAGGAAGGAAATGGAGAAAAAGACCCATCCATCCACTTCTCTGAGCTGCCACACCTGCTGCCCTGATGGTGCTGTTAGTTAGAACTGCTTATTGCCCACTCACTGCAGGAATCTCTTCATGAGATGCCCTCACTGCCAACACAGAGTCTTTTAGCAAAGTCTGGGTGACAAATGTAATGGTTAATTTTCCCTCAAAACTCAGATGGCTGGATTTGATGTAATGCCGAGATTTTCACTGCTGGGCACTTGATTCTGCTAAATGGAAGAACTGATTAGAGCTTTCATGCAAGTGCACATAGAAGTGAACCTTCTCAGCAAATAGCCTGAAGACAGTTAAACTCATTCCTATGGCAGCTGTTCTGAAATGAGACACTCATCAAAAGCCACAAAACTACTGTTTTCAGTCAAGGCTGTGGAAGAGCCAGGATGCTAAAAAACATTCTGGTTTGGTTTTGTTTAATATTAATAAGCTCATGATTGGATGCAACAGAAAATACAACCATGATAAAGTTATTTGGATAAACTTAATTTGTGTTTTTGGAAGTATATTATTAAGCATGAGCTTTGGGTTTTTTTGCAAGTCAAGCTTTCCAGCATCTGGCACTGCCACAGTGACCTGAGTAGAAATTAACTTCTGCACACTGTCTGAAAGCTTTCCAAAGGCAAGAACTCTTGCTTTCTTTTGAAACTTTGCAGCTTGTATTTAAGAGCCAAGTTCTGCATGTTTTGTACAGTAAAGTAAGTGCAACCAGTTGTTTAGGTGGAGCTTTTTGCTGAATCTAAGAAACAGAAGGGCAGGGCCATGTCCCAGGGCTTCCTGTTCTAACCTCAATTTAGGTGTGGCAGATTTTCTGGCCCATTATGGAGTACCCTGTGCTTAAAATACTTATTGTTAGTTCCCTGTGGATGGCCCTGGACAAATCCTCACGGTTCTCTCTAATGTGTCCCAAATAACCCCCCCTTAACAACAGTTAGCAGAATGGTGGCATGGAAAAAGGACAGGGAGACCCTGGGAGTGTTTCTAGGGCAGTTCCTGTGTGTTCCTGTATTTCCTCCAGGCAGCTCTCTTCACATCCTTGTGAAACAAATGCCACTGCAGTGCCAACAGCAGCCTTCACATGCAGCCACAAACACACATTCTGCTGCTTTTAGTAAGAGGCTTTGGTGGGAATGAGGGATAAACCCAGATTTCTCTGAGAAACTTTAACCTCCTATGACTTCATCTGTTAATTGTTAGTGTAGTTTTATTAATGACTAAATTCTCCCTTTTCTTCCTTTCTTCTGTAAAGATAAGCTTTTTTAAAATGGGTTCAGAAAATCTTACTGAGCAACTGGAAGAATTTTTGACCAATATTGGCACAAGTGTACAGAAGTAAGTTGGCTTTGTTGAATTTTGATCTTTTATGAAGATTGTTTTTTTCTAACTATTAATAAATTATTTTTGTTAATAACACATTTTTTACCTTAGTGTTCGCAGGGAAATGGATTGTGAAGTAGAAAACATGCAACAAACTATAGAGGACTTGGAAGTAGCCAGTGAGCCACTGTATTTGCCTGATCCTGATCCTACCAAATTTCCTGCTCATAGGAATCTAACAAGGAAAGCTGGCTATCTCAATGCAAGAAAGTAAGAGTAATTTGTTATTTAAAAATTCCAAAGTATTTAATTTTGGGAAAGGAAAGCTAAAGAAGCTGGATTTTTTTTTTTTTTCTGTTAGCTATGCTGATTTTATACATTTAGTTGAATAAGTCACATAAGAGCTATTCTGTTTCTTTCTTTGGACTTCTTCACCTAGTTAGTATTAAATTCATTGTTACACTGACATAATGTAATTCAGGTGCAAAGTATAATTATACTGATTTTAGTCTAAATTTTCCTGAATTTTCACAGTTTAAACAAAAAAGGTTTGAGAGTGTAATTTCTCTGCATCCTAACTGGGAAGTAACAAGATTCCATCTGTCAGGATTGTTCTGGAAGTGTCTGTTAAAACTTTGAGATTCAAGTTACTAATAAAACATTGACATTTTGATCTAAACAAGGCAAAACACTCTGTTAACCAAAATACCCTTGGAAGGAGCTTCTGCATTCCATGCAGCAGTGGCTCATTGTCCACAGGAGGGAGCATTGCCTCTAAGGAAGTCCAATAGCCTTTTTTCAGAGCTATTAAAAATAAATTGTAACATTTAAACTTTTTTACTGTAATTTATATAATAAGCCCCAAGGAGTTAAAAAAAAAATTGATTGCTTTTTCAACAACAGTTGAAGTAAAATACATACTGAATGAGGCAATAATTTCATATTAGAACACAATTGCAGCAACTAATATTTTAGAGTGTCTGAACAAAAAGGGAGGCTAACTCGGGACTTCTTTTTATCTTTTAGTAAGACAGGGCTGGTGTCTTCCAGTTGGGAGAGACAGTTTTACTTCACTCAAGGTGGAAATCTGATGAGCCAGGCAAGAGGTGATGTGGCTGGGGGACTTGTCATGGACATAGACAATTGCTCTGTGATGGCTGTGGACTGTGAGGACAGACGGTACTGCTTTCAGATAACATCTTTTGATGGTAAAAAGTGAGTGGTCTTATGCTGCTGGTTCTTGTGAGAAATACTGGACTCACTAATTAGGAAAAGAAATGAAGTCTGCCTTTGGCTAGATGTTAACTTGATATACTCTGTAGATATTGAGAAGCAAAGCTGGGATATCTTTTAACTGTGTTAACTGGATTTTTGTTTATAAACTCTATAATGTAGCTGACGAGTATTTCAACATAAGATTGTGGTAATCAGTTGACAATCACATATTATTGCATTTTGTGAATACTTAAATATTACGTGGACACAATTAGAATTGTTTTGCTTTTCTGTTTCCTGTTGAAAGGAAAGCATAGGTTCCTCCCATCCTAATTAAATGTTGACTGCACTCAGCACAAACAACCTTCAGCCTTTCATAACTTGTTGTTCGAAGTGTAAATATGAAAATGTAATTTCTTGGCTGACTGTATTTGTGAGGCATTTTAGATACACAAAACTGTTTTCCATTCTCCTCTTTTAGGTCTTCAATCTTACAGGCAGAAAGTAAAAAAGATTATGAAGAGGTAAGCTTATAGGAGGTGTGCATGGAGCCCAGTTATTTTCTGCTGCACAGAAAGAATGCATTCCTAACCATAGCTGGATATTGCATTTTTTTTTCTGTTTCTACTTATTAATAAATTATCTTTGTTAGTAACACCTTGTTTATCTTAGTGTTCCTGTTAGTTTCCTCGTTCAGATAAAAGTTGAAAAGCCAGGAACAGGAGTAAATGGTTTTCCAGAGCAGAGAGAGAGAATACAGATTCTAGCCTGCAGATGCAAGAAATGAGCAAATTCCACAAAAGCCAAATTGAATTTTTATAATGTTGTGAGGAAACAATGTCATCTGCTGCACAGAATAAAGAACAGAGAATCCTGATGAGGTTATTTTTTCAGTCCTTAGAGTTGTGAGTTAAGCTTTCTTTAGTTTTAGTATGACTATAATAATTCTTGTGACAAATATCTTAAAATGTAGGGTGCAGTATGCAGGTGGCAGTAAATTTATTGACAAGCTGGGTGTGCAGAATATTTGGCTCCCTGAATTTACAAAGAAAGTAGAAAAAGTGCTGAAACTAGCAACTCAGGTATTCAATCAAGTTTGTTTAGAAAACATAATAGATTATTTTGTTTTATTTTTTCTTCCTCTTTTTCAGTGGATATGCACCATAAACAACATATCTAAGCAGATATATCTAAGTGAAAACCCTGAGGTAACTCTATTAAAATTTATAGTTATGAGTAATATGTTAACATTTATACTTATAGAGTAAGTCCATATTGATATAAACTTACATAACTATTTTTGCTTACTAAATTAGGGGAATTGACCCAATAAAATCTGTTTTATAACAGAGCATGTATCTATATATGAAGTGTGTCTTCATGGATTTTGGTTCACAGTTGAGGGCTGCATTTCTCAAATGAGATTTTTCTTTTGGTTTTCCTGGCTACATTTGCTTGTTTTGCCAGAGTTGGAAGAAAATGCTGGAGTGTGTTAGTGAAAATTTAGGAATGCAAGATTCTCATGAAGGGTTGAGTTTATAACTTCTCCCAGTTGCACATAAATAAAATCTAAAATTTTATTTTGAGAAAAATGTTTTCAGTTATTTTTTCCCATCTCTGCTGCAGGAGATTGCTGCCCGTCTGAACCAGTCAGCTCTGGAGGCTGTCACTCCTTCTCCTTCCTTTCAGCAGAGGCATGAGAGCATGAGGCCAGCTGTGTAAGTGAAGCAACCAGAGGGCATTTGAGGTGCACATATAAAAAGAAAATCCTGGATAAAGTTCCAGGGGAAAAAAAAGAGCCTAACAAACCTACAAATATTTTTGTGATCAGAACTAAATCTGTGATAGGCCAAAGGAAAATTTCCTGAACACACCTTTCACTGCTGAAGCACTGTTGAGCATCCATTGTTACGAGTAATCCCAATGCCAGCTGATGGACACTTTGGTTGGTTTCATCATATCTGTTTTGTTGTGTGATTTCATGATGAGATTTTTCTTCATGTGTCCAATTCCTGGAAGAAGACCTCAGATTGTATTATACTTAATATGTGATTATATATTGATGTTAAATCAATCTGATGCAATTATTAATGGAAGTAGTAACTTTTAACTTAAATATGACTAGGTACATAGATTTGTTTGCTATACCCCGATCTTCAGGTTTTTAGTTTTTGTTTTGTTTTACATCTAAGGTCTGGACTATTGTATTGGTGTCCCCTATGGTTTAATTCATTATCAACCAGCCTGAACTCGCATACCCTAACTTTGCATTTTTGGTTTTTGTTGTAGGCAATCTCGTCCTCCTGCAGCACATACCAGCAGCACAGGGTCACTGGGGTCTGACTCAGCAACTCTCTCAGCACTTTCCTTGGATTCCCTTGTTGCCCCTGACACTCCCATCCAATTTGACATAATATCTCCAGTCAGTGAAGATCTGCCTGGCCAAGCAAAGTCATCAGGGCACTCGGGCAGGTAGGAAATGTAGAGAGAAGGAAAAAAATCCCTAAAATTAATGTTACTAATTCAAAAACAAACAAACAAGAAAACCACATTTAAGATGCAGCTCCAGCACACACATTACCTTTTTCCTGACTGATGTCACAAATTTTGCAGTGGCCTGTGGAGCAAAACAATTTGTTAAACTGTTAGATGGAATTGTATAAAAAGGCTTAATTACATCACTAGAGTCAAGGTGTAGTTTTCTATTTTGCAGCAGCTTTTCTTGCTTTAACAGCCAATGCTTTTATTTATTGATTTATTTGGTTTCACAAAGTATTTTCCTTTCCTATTGCTTGCTCACCCAGCAGCTTGGGTTATTTCCTCTTGGAAACTCAAGAGAAATTTGGTAGCCCTGCCTCCAGGTGATGATGGCATATGATGACACTCCTCTTAAGCTGAAAGGTGAGTGAAAATGGTCTAGGCTTCTAGAGTAATTTCACATACAGATAAGTTAAAATCATCTTAAGAGTTCATCCAAAACATAAAAGCATTTTCTCCTACTTGTTACTATATTTGAGTGGGAGATGTAGTAAAAACCAAAGAACTGTAAATCATCACTGCATTTCTAGCTATATCTATAGAATTCAGATATGAACAAAGTATATTTGCAGATCCAGCTGCTCTTAACAACAACAAAACCAGCCAAAGAGATGAAAACTAATTTATGTGATTCTTGTCACAAAAATGTGTTATATCCCCCTACCTCTAGGAAAATATTTGAATTTTGAATTGTATCTCACAGATGTAAGAGTTGAAATTATATACATACAACTATTTTTTCCTTTTTCCCACAGTTTTATTTTTATTGTTGCTTGGTATAGCAGGATAAGCAGGTCGCCAACTAGATCCTTCAGAATACACTGATTTAAAATAGACTTGAACTGTATTGCAGGAAGTGGAAAGTTTAAGACTTAGCTGAACTCTTGTGGTACCTGATCTAGCTCAGTTGGTCAGAATAGGGTGCCAGTAATACCAAGGCTGTAGATTCAATCCCTGTATGGGGCATTCCACTGGAGAGTTGGACTTGATGATCCTTGGGGGTCCCTTCCAGCTCAGAATATTCTGTGATGTCATCAGTTATAATTCTCTTAAAGAAAATAATATTTTTCATAGCAGAAATGATAGAGTTGAGCTCAGTATTTTCAATTAACCAAGGACTTCAATAAAGAAATGCAGTGTTTGTACAGAGAAGTAACATGTTTGTTATTTAAAAATAAGTATTTTTCTTGGTTTCTGATACTGATGACATATATTTAAATTTTATTTTTGCCTTTTGAGAGATCCTGTGAGATTTTGCATTTACTGTTCCAGTTTAATATTAAACGACAAGAAAAGTCTGAGCAATAGAAGATGCTGGTAGAAAGAATTTGCTTTTATTATAATTACATAGGTCAGCCTTTAATGGGATGGTTCTTGATAGAGTCGATGTTATCTAAAATTGTAGCAATGCCATTTTGGCTTCAGTCTAGAAAAATTTTATTACTTTGAACTAGATATCTCTTAGTTAAAACATTTCTGATAATTGATAAAACAAAATGGCAGTCAGTATGTGTAACTGAACAATTTTTTTTCTCATAGTTCTGAAATTTGTTTTTAGAACACTAACTATCAAGGTAACACTTTCATTAATCCCATAAAAACCTGATTTGAACTATATTGAACCCTTGCCAATAGCTTTTCAGCTACCAATCAGCCAAGGAGAATGGGTAATTTCCTCTATAAATTTTAAATAAAATGTCCCCATTTCCTGTGCTTATTCCTTTACTGTTTTTGAAAGATGCAGACTTGGAAGCCTAGAGTATTTTCACTTTTCTCTGTAACTGATAGTAATTCTGTCTCTGAGAGCCAGAAATAGCCACATTTCTCTTGACTCTCTAGGAGTAAAACCCCAGTGATGTTTTGAGAAAGCTGCATTTGAAACAGACCCAAAGGCTTCTCTTGAGTAAGTAATTCAACATCTTGACAGTGATAAGAAGTGGGTGCTCTTACAGAGTACTGAAAAGGCCTGGTTTTTGGCTGTGCTTCCTGAAGCTGTTCTGTGAAATTTCATCCCCTAAAACTATACCTTTTCAAACATTACCAAGGTTTTGGTTTGTGCTTAATTCAAATATAAAAAAAAAAATGTGAGCAAAACTTTCTATGCCAGCAATGGGACAATAACATCTGGTATTTTCCCCATAATGTGGGTCCTCAAATACAGCAAGTTTATCATACACTCCTGATAGAATTGCTTCTCCTTATGGTTCATGATACATTATTCCTCCAGATGACAAGTTTGTGAACTCATCACATGTTGGTATTTGACACAGCATGAGACTACTGCACTATCCATGAATGGTTCCTGTAATCTGACTCCTGCTTTGAATGTTTTCATTTTTTGATAGACGCACAAACCCTTTTGGTGAATCTGGAGGCTCAAAACCTGAAACAGAAGGTAAAACAAAATTTCACCTCAATGCAAAATAAAAATGAGTTTTGACAATTATAGTTCTGTTTTCATCGCTAGCTTCTCCTAATTTAACACCAGTTTTAAAATGCTTAATTAATTGTAATTACATTGCAAGGTATTTGATAAGTCAAGTTAAATCAAACTACTGTCTGAAAATCTGCTGTAAAAATGATTCTTGGCATCTTTTGTATTCATTAACCAAATGCAAAGATGTGTGATGCACAGTGTAGTAACTGCACTTCTAATTGCTAAGTAGGAGCAATCTCTTTCCAAGTTAGGACGAGTTTGGAGTTTTCCTGACTGCAATCCACCTTTGGTTTTGAATGGGAAACCCAAAATGGAGTTTGTTTTTTCAATACTTTTCTTTTTTCTTAGATTCAATTCTTCATCAGTTATTTATTGTAAGATTTCTTGGCTCTATGGAAGTGAGGTCTGATGAAAGCCCAGATGTCGTTTATGAAACAATGCGTCAAATACTCGCAGCTCGTGCCATCCACAATGTTTTCAGGATGACAGAGTCACACTTGTTAGTCACTTGTGACTGTTTAAAGTAAGTTTGCTTCCTGACTTCTATTGATGCTTATTTACAGAATGATCTTCTTTCACTTTGGTAAAATTTACTTTCTGGTTTGTCTTTAAAACCAAAATTTTAGGTTAATTGATCCACAGACACAAGTTACAAGACTACGAGTAAGTAACTTTCCATTTTAAGATAAATACCCAGCAATGTAATTTTTACTTTAAAAATATTATTAGATGATAGCAAAAATCACTGATAGCATGAGATTTCTAGCCAAATTTCCAGTGCTATTAGGAGACCAATGTAGACATTTAGAAACACTTGCAAATCAGGTTTAGGGGAGTGATTTCAATAGGTCAAATGGGCTTTTGAGATTCCCTTCTCTCTGTGATCTGAAAGGGTAAAATAGTAAGGAGAGAACATTAATGATGGAGTCACATTAATTCTGAAGTCGAAGAGGCATTGTTAGCTGTTTGGTTTATCTCTTTTGTTTTGGGGTTTTGTTTTTAATGCATAATTGCCTTCAGGATGTTGAATGGTTTCTGGTTTGATTTCTTGTTTTTCGACTTCTTTATAAAAAATGCACTTGACAGGAGTAAGTGGAATTCTTGTTAGGATATCAAATAAGGCCAGCTTAATTCTTTAGTAATAGCAGTCTTTATTCATCATATTTCAAAACTATTCCCTTTTTCCTTTTTTATGCATAATATATAGTCTGTCGTTTTTTTGTGTTTTTAAAAACATTCAATTTTTTTGGAAGCTCTGAATTGCTTTCCTTTTCATACAAGAAAATCTTGAGCATGGAAAAATATCTTGATATTTAAAGTTTGACATTAAGTTCAAAAATGCTCCAAAGCTGTCACCTTTTTCAAGTGAGGTACATCAACTGAGGATATGTCCCATATACAAAGTGTACATATCTAATTCCAGGAGAACTCATTCTATCAGTTCATAGCAGCTGTGGTAGGGACTCACAGACTTTTAAGTTTATTGTTTGATGAATCTTAAAAAGATAATTTGAAGTCCAACCTCTTTTAGGAATAAGAATGCAAAACAGTGTTCTTGTAACAAACTAATGAGGGTATGTGATTTGTATGGGTTGGGGTTTTTTTCTTACTTATACAATTAGGAGAACTGAGCTAATGGCAAAGTTGCTAATTGTAAAGGTTTTTGAGAAGTAGTGCCTTTACATGGAACTAAATATTGAAAGCTTAGTCACAAATGTAACTATAATGAATTATTAAAACAAAATAATACAGGAGTGTATCCACTTTTAGGAAGATGACTGACTCACACTGCAAATGTAGTCCCTGTTTCTTACATGGAGTGTGTTTTTTGACATTTGCTTGTCTTTGGAACAATTTAGTCCTTGCTGTCTAATCTGTTTGTGTTTTGTAATTACATTTGGTCAGGCAACTTCTTGTGCTGTGTTTGTGCATTAATTAATGTGCAGTGTATTGAAACCTTGTGTGGCAAATATTTGGAATTAAGTTTTAATCTCTCCCTATCTGATCCTTTTGGCAGTTTCCTTTGCCCAATGTAGTGCTGTATGCTACACACCAGGAGAATAAGCGCCTGTTTGGATTTGTGCTTAGAACCTCAGGAGGGAGAGTGGAGAGCCACCAGACTTCCATCTGCTATATATTTGAATCAAATAATGAAGGGGAAAAGGTATTGGTGATGGTTGTGACTTGTATCAGTTGTGAATATGGATTCCAAGATGCTAGATCCATTCAAGCTGTCTAAGGCATTTTTTAGGTACTGAAAAAGTTAAACCTGTCATTTGAAGTGCTTGCAAATGCTTTAATGTGCTGTTGTATTTAATTTGGGATGCTGGCTTAAATTTAAAGGCATTTTTAATAATTTCCATCTGTTTTGTGTTTAGATTTGTGACTCAGTTGGATTGGCCAAACAGATAGCTTTACATGCAGAACTGGTAAGAATTTTTTTGGGGCAAAGGATGCTGGGGAATGGAAGGAAGGGGGTCTATTTAAATATGTGTAATAGATTGTATTCTGCAAGATGCCTCTAGATGCACCATTACTGTTGTATGCTTTAAGGGACTTTTTCCCTAGAATTTAAATTCAAACGAAAAGACTGACCAATATCTTCTGTAGAACAATATTCAATACAGTATTCATTTTGCTTCTTTTAACAACCATACCAGTCCTTTAAAAGCAGAATAATCAAAACAGTGATGTCACAGTCTTGAGCAAGCTCATATCAATCAGTAGTGTCTCAAACATCTCAGGCTGTTATTACTGACTTTATTTACATTTTTGCCCTTTAGGATCGAAAAGCTTCAGAAAAGCAGAAGGAAATAGATAGAGTCAAAGAGAAACAGCAAAAAGAACTGAATAAACAAAAGCAAATTGAGAAGGTACCTTTTGTCATTATTTCTTAATAGTAGGTTTTTTCTACTTACTTTTGCAGTTTTGTCCAAAGCTGTCCACTGACAGTGGATCTATCCTGTGTCCATTGCAGATGGCTTTAAGGGTAATACTCTTTTTCTGATTTCCCAACCCCCCTTCTCAACTTAGGACTTGGAGGAGCAGAGCCGGTTGATAGCAGCTTCCAGCAGATCCAACCAGAGCAGCACAGAAGGACAGTTTGTAGTCCTTAGCAGCAGCCAGTCAGAAGACAGTGATTTAGGAGAAGATGGAAAGAAGAAGAGAGAATCTGAAGCCTAAGGTTGCCTGCTTCATTAAAACCGGAATCATGAATATATCTGGTGAAACGGCACAAGTTCTACAAGAGGTGAAATGTAGATGGAGGGTCTGTCATGTTATAGAAAAGACTTCACAATATATAGACCCTATTATGCCTTGATTTTTCTTTCTGTTAAGTGATTTCTATTTACTGTCAGTATAATTTCTCTTTATGCCAGATGAAGTACGGTGATGCTGCCATGTTTATTACAAACATATGTTTTCTCAAGGCTTCTCTGCAGTATGGGAAAAAACGTGGGTGTTTTCCCCACTTACCTCTGTGCAATTGACTGCTTTGGAAGCAAAACTGAAAACCCATTTGCCTTCAGAAGTAACAATGAAATTTGTTCTTTACACTGCCGTAGTGGGAACACCTTGCTGGAAACAAAAGTGGATGTCCAAATAAGACAGTGGTAAGCTTTACCCAGTTTGTTGCACATAGCTGTTCCTAGATTATAAAGAAGGATCCCCATTAACATCAGTGAGATGTGCAATAGTTCTAAACAGAAGGATCTTTTTTGTTTCATTTTGCACAGTATGATGCTGTCTTGATTTTTTTTTTCTTTTTGTGAATACGATGCCAAAAAAAACTTATTTCAACAGGAGAAAAAGATACTGTCAGACCTAGATAAGAGCTGATGAGATGTGATGAGATGCAGTTGAACTTTGCTGCATGAGGAAAAGCATTCCTCATCAAATGGTAAGAGTCATGTATATAGCCTTGTAGCACAAGTGCTATGTTCTTGGTTTTTCCCCAGTACTTGGAATAAAAAGCTGTAAACCTTTGAGTTCATTTTTATAAAATATACTTAGAGTTGCAGGAACATCTTGAGTTCCATCATATGAAAATCTTTTGCATATGTAAATGCCTTGCTGCTAGTACACTACATCTACTGGAAATAAGTTGAGGCTCTTTAGTCTTTTTATGATTTTGTAAACAGAATTTACCAGTTCTGAAGTGAGAGATGATACCAATCCTACATCCTAGAGATAGTTCTGTAAAGCATTTTTCAAAGTGGTGTCTGTTTACAGCTTGTAATCTGCACTCCATATTCCATATCCTGTGTAGTATTTATTTTGTGTAGTATTAGATGTGCATTCACCTTTTGAACTAGAAGAGAAATCTTCTTTGAAGAGAAATATTTATTTTTGCACTAATTACTATAAATATTATAATCCAGAGGAACAGAAGATAGCTCTCTAATAGTGGCATGGAAATGACAGGATATGTAGAAAGAAGACAATATACTTATATTCCAAGTTATAATATAACAGTTATGAGTGATTTACAGTTCATTGCAGGGCATTTCTGGTGTTCAGGAATGGAAGCAATTTTCAGAGTATCTCCTCAGCAGCTGGTGGTGGCCCAGCCCTTCCTAGCTGGAGTTGTTCAGTGCTGATAAAGTGAGGAATCTCAGGTCATGTCTGCTGGATGGCTATAGGTGCACAGAGGGCTCTTCTAACTCATGGGAGTGCCCTGCATTGGCCAAAGCTGGCATCCTCCTCCTGCCCTTGGTGCTGGAGATGTGACTTTGTGTGCAGGAGTTGGTGGTCTCAGTTCCTATGACAGGAGAGAAGGGCAGCAGTGCCTGGGCAGGAACAGAGGCAGCTGGAGCTGCAGAAGCTTGGGGTAGAGGTTTTTTACACCACAGCAGAGGTTTTACACCACAGGGGCTTGAGCAGCTACCAAAGGGCTCTGCCTTGAAAAAGGAGGGGAGGAGGCTGAGGAGCAGAGAGCTGCCAGGTTCTCTTCCTGAGTTAGTTACCAGATCCTCTTCCAGTGCAATTTTCATCCCCAGAGTAGCCAGTCACTTGTAGAAATATCTGCTTTTGCTGTTGCCCAGTTAGGTCACATGGTATTGCCTGTGGCTGGATTTAGCTGGCACAGTGCCACCTGGACCACACCAACCTGAGGTTTCTTGTAAAAGACAGTGGCATTTTTATTTCATATCTAGGCTTTCATTCTCAGCTCCCATTTTTAAGAGACTGTTTTTATTCTTGCCAATAAAAATGTACAGAGAGGCACCAAATCCAGTTTTTTCCCTTTTTGTGCTTAAATCAAGGCTTATAGAGAGTGGCAAGGCAGTTTGTCTCTGCAAATCATTCCAGATCATGTTTGTTTGTTTTTATTTACTGATATTCGTTTTCTATCAAATAATATCACAGGGTAGCTCAAGGTTACTGTGTCTCACTTGTATCTTTCTCAAGTATTTACTGAGGATGAAGCAGCTTGGAAACAGCACAGGGAGCCTATGAAATCAGTGATCTCTAGTGTCTAGAATCCAGTCCTCAGCTTGTCAGAGAAGGACGAATTTTGTTAAGCACTGGAGCTGCAGTAGCCCAGGCTCCAGAGGGAGGACAAATAATAGACAAGTACTCTCATGAAAAAGCATTTCTGATGTGCAGCCTGTTTTGCATTAGCCTTATTGAAGAAACGTCAGAAAATGGAATCACTGTATTTTTCGCAAAAACTACCATTACTCATAGATACAAATCTGCAAAGATGAGGAAGAAAGGCTAATAAAGTTGGCAGGCGAATTTACTGTCAAATGGGATTTTTTGGATTTAGCAATAAATATTGGAATTACTCCATTTGCTTTTCAGGCTTTCCATATATGCCACTAAATGTAGCCTTCTAAAACGGATAGAGTAGGAGTGAAATACATTTCACTTACGTTGGATGATTCTCATCTTAGCCACTAAAAAATTGATATGCATGAATGAAATGTAGGGGTTGTTTGTTTGCTTATTTAGGGGAGTTTTACTGGTGTAAAATGAGCAAGAAAGTATAAAAGCATCTGGGGTAATGATGAAAGCTGCAAGAGCTAAGGGCATGTCAGCAGAGCTGGGGAAATCAGACAGGAATGGTGATTGAGTTAGCAGGGGAGTAAGAATTACTGAGCTTTGCCTAGGGAGGATCACACAGGTTGTAATTAGAACAATCTCAAGGCAAAAACAGCTGCTGAGGTTTCATACATGACCTTTTTTCCTATAAAGTTTAGAACTACTTCATTAGAAAACAGCTTTGTTGAAAAAAAAATCAGTATGATGCTTGGTATTTTCCATGAGAGTATATAACTTTTAGTAGGAACACCTCACAGTCTGCTGGGAACTGCTGTGGTAGAATTTCACCACCAGAGTATTTTATTATTGTAACTAAACTACTAGATGGTTTCCTTTTCTAATTTACAGGAGATTAAATAAACTCTCCTGTTTATTATTTCCTACTGTCTTTTATTCACAAACTGATCTTTCAAGCACTTTTGGCTGAAGCTGTAGTTTGCTTTATCTGCATCTACTATTACATCAGTCACTCCTGAAAAAATTCTTTCAAGTCTATGATTTTGAAGTGACTTCATGTAGGTACTGAATTGGCAGTGTTGTTCAGGACTAACTTGTTATGTTGCTAATTGCAGCCTCATAACTACTGCCAAACTTATCCCTTAAGTAAGAGGATATGAAGCTCATTACACTGTGTAGATCTACACACTGCAGACTAGGCCAGTCTTGCTGTCAGCTGTGTCAAGCTACATACATTCTTTATGTATGTAATGGCATGAATATACCGGTATATCAGGCGTATTTATGGGTATGCATTTTATTGCATTACAGATGATAGCTGGCACTCCTCTGTGGTCACTGCTAGATTTGGCCAACTCTGAACCAGAGGACAAGGCCAAAGTCATGTACTACTGAAACATATCTAACTGGATATGATCAGGTAGTGAAAAGTCAGTTGCATGTCATAGTGTTACTTCCTTAACCTGTTTGAGTTTGAAATTGTAGACAAATTCAAGACAATTTACTGTCTAACAGTAAAGTAATATTTCAGAGTTAAGAAACATTCCCCTTCTAAAGGGCTGTCAGATTTCCTCTTTATGGAGATGTAAACCCAGAGCTGAAAATTGTGAAACAGCTGATGCTGTTTATTTATGAAGCTGTAATTGATGTACATGGATATAAAGAAATAAATTTGACTGTTTAAGGTAAATTCTGTCTATGCTTAAGGTAAATACTGATTAATTAGTTGCACAGCATTTGGGACAAGCCAGTGGTGAAAACTATGCTACAATATAGTCTCATTATTTAGGAAATAGTTCACCTAGAGAAAGCAAACTGCAATTGCTTAGTGAATTTAGTAGAGATACTGTCTAGTGTAACAGCAAAAGCTGATATTTTATATCCCTTCTCTTGCTCTATGTTACAAAAATTCTTGCAAGATAATTAGTCCCCAAGGCTTCTTGTTTTAATTAAGCACTAAGTTGGCTTTTTTTCCCTTGCCACAACAGTATCTAAGTTGTCATGACAAGAGTAAGTCAGCGTATCATTGTGAATGCACTTGTATTCCTAATGGAGTTTATATTGCAAGCCGAGGATTTTGTACAACCTTTCTGGTCATTTTTATAATAGAGTGGTCAAATTCTTATGGTGGTGTTCTGGATTGGTCCTGTTCTGGTGAAGTGTAAGTGATTTTTGCAGTGTTTGAGACTGACTTGCACATTTTCCCTGAATAGCTGTATTTAGAACAACCAATGGCATATTTATGTCAACTCTGATTGTTGTGTCTTAATCCTGGAAACATGGATAGTAACCCTATTGTGCCAGGGCTCCAGTCAGCATTTTATATTTTAAATAAAAGCTTCACTATAGTAACTTTCTGGATGAGACTTGTACTGATGCAAAAGCCTCCTGCATTCTTCATCATACTGACTTCCAGGAAATACCATTACTGGTGACAGGATGTGTTCCCTTCCATTAAAATAAGTTCTGACATGCAGGTATAGCATTCCATTGCCAAGTGTAGCTCAGTTCTCTTAATTTTTGTAGTAATAGCCAGATAACCTCAGAGGAAGTTGTTACACTTGAGAATGCTCTTAACTTATTTTTGCAACGATCAGAGACTGAAGGTGAGAAGGAGCTGTGGCAGCTGGCTGGGCAGGGCCCATGGTGGGGCAGTGACAGGGCCGTGAGGGCTCTGTAGAACAAGCAGAGTGCAGAGGCTCTACCAGTACAACCATTACCATGGGCAGTGGACGTGTCTTCACTGGCTGAGTTAGTTTATTATGGGATAAACACCATGTAAAAAACCATGGGCCATAACCACTTTATGGTTAAATTTGTATTTTATAAGGTTTGTAGATTTTTCTGGGGAAAAACAGACTTTTGAATTCTGTAATTTCTGTGATAAAGATGCATGTATATCTAGAAAAAAACCATCTATGCTTATTTGATTATGAAGGAATAAATACTACTAATGCCAAATGTGTTGATGAACTTTTTTCTAAAATAGGAACTGATATTTGCAGTATTTTTAGAAGGAACAGACATGCTGTAGGTCTTTCTAAGACTTCTGTAAGACTTCCTAAAATGAAAGGGCTCCAAAAGTTTAAGCTCCACCTCTATAGAGGTAATTTTTGCTTAACTCCAAAAATTGCAAGCACGACTTTGGACAGCGCTGTGTAAAGAGAACCCAGTTCTACAGAGAATAGTCCAAGTTCATAGTGGATGAGACATACCAGTACTTAAAAAGGAGCTGCAGAACTAACACAGCTTTTAGCAGTGCCACCCTCATGAAATATTGGTATGTCACATGACCTGCTGTGATAAGCAGAGGTTTCTCAACCTTAATCCCATTTAATTGCCTAAAATAGGGGATTGCTTTTTTGGGTGAAGAAAATAATTACTTAAGCTGCTCTTCAGAACTTCACAAATAAAAACTACTTCTTGTCAGGAGAAGGGAAGAAGTACAGGAGAAAAAACTATGTCCCTTCCTGGTTTTAGCCAAATCCTTGTCCTTTAACAAAACCCTGAGTTTAACCCTGGAATGAGGGTGATGGAATCTGATATGACAAGCTTTAACTTAGCCATAACACAAGGCATGCAGCCCTGTATTGTACACTTCTTAACTTGTCACACCAGGCATTTAAAAATACTGTTGCCATAACTTGCAGATAGGTCATAGTCCAGGAGATCCTTAGAATGGGATCACCAATATTTTGGGGGTTTCACCATTTTTTTCAGGGGGTGAGGGGAGAGCGCCGGCATTCCTTAGTATACAGAGGAGAGAAAATCCCAAAAGAAAAAAGCACAACAGTCTTATCCACATTAAATTCCCTTCAAAGTACAGGACAAATACTTATGCAGAGTTGAGGTTGTAGAGCCCTGTGAAGTTTTCCTGTCCATAAAAATCATATTCCTTGTACAGGATGTAATCTTTCAAGCAGTTTGGCAGCGGAAGGAAGGTCATGAAGACAGGACAGCGGAGATGCAGCCGGCCCATGCATGCCCGGATCTTCAGACGGCAAAGGTGCTTCAGAGAGCGAGGATTTGCTAGAAAGGAGAGGCAAAATTAAAATGCTACCAAGCAAAAAGGCCCCAGTGTCAAACCAGCTTGTTTTCATTAAAAGCATAAACAGATACTTACTTAAAATGAAATGGATGTCTGGCCAGAGTTCCTGTTCTTTGAGAACTGCTTCAAGCTTCCAGCAAATCTTGACATGATCAACATAATCTAACATGACTCGCACTACTTTCCCAGACACATGCTTCAGCCAGGACAAGGTTATCACTTCACAGAACTGATAGGAACAGAACATTTAGTAGGGTAATATTTGATACTGCAGTAAATTACTTCTGTCCCTGAGGACAACAACAATTACTTGAGCAGGGTTTTACAAGTTGCCACAGCTTGCCTAAGCCTGACACGTAGAATCTAAAAATCTGAGAGATGGTTATTTTCTACTAGATCAAAACATAAACTTAAGCAGCTGTATATTTGGGGATTTGGTGCTTAAATAGAAGTGCTACCACTCTTAAGTGGAATTTAGTCTTGTGTCCCAGGTGCTTAATAGGAAGATCCACCAGCCCAGTGCATGCATCTTCCCCTTATCTATAGGTTAAAGAAGGGTTTATTAGGCTCAAATGGACTTTACAACCTGTGAAACAATAACACTGATTAGTGTCTCCAGGAAGCTCTTTAGGTTTGCTAATTTCTGCTCAGTGCTTATCCCACCAGCTCCAGGGGTCCTCTCAACAACCTTCAAGTCTTGGTGTTCTAGTACAGGACAATGCAGAGAGCCAGCCGGCAAATCTCTGCTTTCACAGCATGGACAACACTGCCCTGCAAAGCCAGTTCCTTACTGATCATTAGCATATCATCAGCTATATTTTTACAATTCAAAATTAGTCATGAACTAGGCTTCATAACAACATCCGGTTAATTTTAAAGCCTTGTCTTTATGTATAAACTGTCTTCAAAACTTCTTTTTCTGACAGAGCATTAAGCCCCTTTCCATTTAGTTTTAGGAAGGCCTCTGGCGGTAGGACAGCACCCGCAGCTGTGTGACACTTACCATGGTGTCTTTGATAACGGTGGAGGTCCAGCCGTCCATCACATACTGGGAGTGGTCCCCATTGCCCCACAGGCAGTCAAAGCAGCGGTGCACGTCATAGCCGTAGTTCAGCAGCATCCTCAGCATGACCTCATCCTTGAGAGCATACTGTAGAGCTGACGGGAAATGCATGGTGTTCACACGGCAGAAATAGTTGACATTGGCCCCATGACGGAGCAGCAGATTCATTAACTCGTAGTTGCCCATTCTCAAGGCTATTTGGAGGCAGTTGATGGGATCTTGGTTTGTCAGGGCTCCGGCTCTGAGCAGCAGCTGCGTTGAGCAGATATCCCCGTTGGAAACAGCAAAGTACAGGGCTGATTTCCGGTGGTCATCGTAGCCTTTGCGAACTCTCTGAGCCAGCATAAAATTGGCATCAAAACCCGACTGCAGGAGAAACTCAAGGCACTCAGGATGTGCTCCTGCTGCTGCTGAGTGAATTGGACTTATCCCACTTTCTTTAATGGCAGAAAAATCAGTCACTGGAACTAAATATTTTAGAGCTCTGAAAAATTAAAACCAGAAGCATCTCAGAATCTGAAATATTTTGGTTCACCTAACTCATCTTTGAATTTCTCTGTATTGTTGGGCTTCAGAATTCATCATGACTGTTGGAATAGTCTGTTATAGGTAATTGATAATTCATGCTGAAGTAAATATTTTTTTTACATACTAGAAATAGTAAGTGGCTACACTGGGTGAGACAAACCACAGGAAGAAATGTAGCAAGCTAAATTCTAATCATTTACATTCAAACAGGCTGTGGGGCTTCAGCAATCGCTGCCAGAAGCCTGCAGCTGGGAGGACAAATTAACGTGTTATCAGGCTGCTGCAGCACATACAATAAGAAGCAGCCATGGGTGGAGGAGGTGTTATTAACATTTGAACACTCAGGGCCAGACTAGAATGTAGTGTAACAGAAACCGGTGAAATGGGTGGAAGGACACACATTAACATTTTAACAAGAAGTTAGCCCGACCCAGGAGAACGCCCATCACCGCCGATCTGCCCAGGGAACGCCTGGTACAGATGGGCGATCAAGATATATCCTGCAGATAATTCAAGCTGAATGCCAAGTTCCCGTAACTGGGAAGACACCATCCATCGCTTCTCGGAAGGACTTTTTTACAACGAGGAACGCCGAAAGGGGTCTAACATGTATGTAAGAAGAAACTAGAAGAAACCTACATGAATGGAAGGACACCTGTAGGGGGACAAAGAACTAAGCCTGAGGGCAGAAACAGAGTATAAAACTCTGCTCCAACATGCCGCAATCATGAACAGGGTTGGCTTGGTGCGAGAGAGGCCAGGCTTTTTGGTTCACCCAGCATCGAGCCCAGGCTCGATGCTGTCCTTTGGTCGGTTGGCTATCTGATTTGTAAACAATTGATAATAAATCATAATTTTTTTAAATTTTTAATTGGCTTGTGAAAGTTTTATTTATAACAAGTCTTAATATACCAAATCAGTACCATGGCATGCATTGATTCCAATTGCTAACAATGGAATTGTTAGCCAGCAATGGATACTGACTTTACATCTACTACACATAAAATATTATTATACTATACTATTATTCATGAACAACCCATTCTTTGCTATAGCAATTAATGATTCCTTTTCAATAGAAATTTTTCCTGAATGTTGAAAGCACACTGTTATTGTTTAACCTATAGGGATTAGGGAATTAACAGAATATGTATAACATGAATACATATGATCTATAATGTAATATATACATCTACGTTTAAATATAACAATATACAGAAAATATTAATACAGAAATTAAGAATACTCAGGGGCTTGTTTCTCATTTGTTAGTTGTGATTTCAGCATAAATATCTTCCAGTAGTCTTACTCTCTTTAAAATAGGGATAATTCTTACTATATATTGTCTATTTAGTATATTCACCATTCACATTTCTCTGATGGGGTGGAGATGAGACATTGACCCAAAGAGTGTGACAGTGTTCCAAGAACCTCAGCATCAGACTGGACAGTGTTACTACTTGTGACAAATGGGGAAATGCCAGAGGCATTAAGATGTGTGTAATAGATATTGAAATTAAATTCGTGCTCATAAAAGTATATATGTGAAATAAAGTATGTTTAGAAAATGTCTATTAGAAATAGCAACAAGGTTTAGAATTCTCACACAGGGGTTAGGAAAGAAATTGCTTCACTGAAATCACAGGTGGTCACTGAACAGGGTTCCAAATTTGCAAATGAAGGGACTAGCCACTGTGGAAACCCTGGGGTCTGAACACCTGGGCCATCATCAGCCGATAACAACTCTAGATCAAGATAACCGAAGATGGCCCAGAACTCGCATCTCAATGCTCGTTTCCCCTAACTTGGAATTAACATGTATCTTTTCCCGGACACTGTTTTTGTCCATCCAAAGATGGTTTTGTCCACCCGGAGACAGGTTTTTTTCCAGCACCTGAGATGGGCTTCCTCCAAAACCAGACAGAGACATAAAACTACATGAATATTCGAAAGGGAGAAAAGAACAAGAGAAGCCTCGCTTGGGGCAAGAAAAAGGGTATAAAACCGAAGCACACTAGATGGACTTTGTGAACTTGGGGGATTCAATGCGATAGAGGTCGGATCTGCGATAGATGTCGGATCTGCATTCACCCAGCGCCAAGGCCCGGGCTCAATGTTGTCCCTTTGATTGTGGCTGTCCAAGATTATATTTCAATTTGTGTAGTAAAATCTATTTTCTTTAGTTTCGATTTGGCTTTCTCAATTTGACCTTATCAGGGTTTTACCTATAACATGTGCATCCTAAAATAATGAAGATTTTATCTTAACTGGTCTCTTACATTCAGACACAGAACAGACATATTTACACAGTCAAAAATAATTCCTCGTACTAAGCTGCAGATTTTCTGCCTGCTTTGAATAAGGTAAAATTAGTAAAATCAGTATTTCTGGTGTCATTATTATTTAATTTTTAAGTATATTAACTCACAGAAAGTGTCCTCTATATGCAGCTCTGTGGATTGGCAAATGACCCGACTGCTTTGGTACATTGGCATCAGCCCCATATTCTAGTAAAAGACTCACAGAATCTGGATTTCCTCCTCCTGCTGCTTCAAACAATATAGAAGCACAGTCCATTGCCTGTGAAAGAACATCTGCACCTGGGAAGAAGCAGCAAGGATTTTCATAGTAGTCACTGTAAATATTCATCTGCAATTAATATCTCCAACCCCCCAGTGATATGCTATTTTGAATTCTATTCTCCACCAAACAAAACCACTGTGGGCATACATCTTCATATTGGATCCTTGATTTTAGATGTGTTTATGTAATCCTTGGAACAAGAAGGTTCAAATTGCCTTGAACACAGTAAGAATTGTTACTAGAACTGCACAAGCAAAAGGTTTGGTTCTTATTCATCAAAAGATTTGCTTCTGGTTTACAAACAATGCATTTCAATTCTTTTACTTTACAAAGAACAGGCAGGTGTAACTGTAAACATGAGAGCACCCAGTATCCAAGAGTTCATGCAATCCAGTTCTAATGCTGCTGAACCATCATGTAAAACTCTCCACAATAAATGTCTTGTCAAGTGTGCCCTAGGGTGACCTGTCTATGTGAGAAAATAATAGAGCATTTAAAAAACAATTATAAGTACTCACTAAAATATTAATATTTTATTTTAATATTATACAAATTGGCATTTGTATAATATATACAAATCAGGCCTTCACTACATCACAACCCTCAGTGCAGATGACATTTAATTTTCTCTAGTAAGGTGAGCTACTTCTGCTGCTGCTTTTGAAGGCATATCTGAAGCCTTCTCTTCCTATAAGGTCCTATATAATAAAGTCTCACCTTTTTGCAGTAAGAGCTCCATAATTTCTGTATGTCCCATCTGTGCAGCCAGTGCTAGAGGTGTGAGCCCATAACCACTGCGGGGGTCAGGATCTGCTCCAGAATCCAGGAGAAGCTGCACCAGATCCTTCCTGCCCAGTCTAGCTGCCTCATGCAGAGCAGTTCTCTCATGGACACAGCGCAAATTCACTCTGGCACCAGATTGCAGCAACAAGGAGGCAATGTCATAGGAATGAAGTTTAATTGCTGTAGGATAGCAAGCAAAGCATCAGACAGGATTGTTATTCAGTGCTATTCTGTGCACTATGGCTGCTGTTATGTGACTGATCACTGTTCCTGGCAGTGCTATTTATGCAATGAGAAATGCCACCCTACATTGAAAGGTTTAACTCATCAACAAGTCTGTTCTTTGGTTTCAGGACAGCACTAAGTATGCAAATGAATAATTTCATGGTAATCTCTCTCTCTAGCTTTTTTTTCTCTCTGTTGCATTTGGTCATGGAACAGAACACAGCTTTCCTTGCCACTAGACGGAGACCACACCCAGAGCGCTGGTGCTCAGGAGCTGCCACCAGAGCTCTGTTAAATCTCCATGAGCAGTTACCACAATATGAAACAAAGCTTATAATGACTCTTTCATATGCCTTCTTAGCTTAATAAGCCTGAATTCTTAAGTCAGGAAGGATCTTAAAAGAGAAATTTGCATTAGCTCCAGTGGATAGAATGATTAGGCAACACCTTTCCCTCCTTCTCTCTTTGATCTTCCAGGCTGTGCAGGATAGCAAGTGTCCTTCAGCAGGACAGATTAGGCTGAGCAGTTTCATGTACCACAGCTGCTTGAACATCAGTGACAGCATTCTGTGACAGACACTGTGATGTCCCATTATCTGTAATCTACACGGCTGCTTTAGATAAATCCCATGCATCCCCTTCTAGGGGGATGGTGCATTTTAACGCCATGCACTTAGAAAGTATCTAGGAGTTCTGTACACTTTTTTTAAGCAGATGGCTCTGACTTGAAACTGCAACCATTTTACAAGGATGGATTGAGGGTCCTACACGATTGGTAGGCCTTTTTCTCCTTCTTTAATAATGGTTTTGAAAAAGAAACCACCCTTCCAATACAAAAAAAAAAATGTATGGGATCATCCAAGAAACTTGAGTGCTCCTTTAGAATTTAGATAATGAGAAGACACTTCTCTTTTTTTGGGTAGGATTCAGAGAGAATGAAGGCGTCGTAGCCCAGACTGAGGGAAGCAAAGCAAATGAACTCAGTATGCTTTTGAAAAACGTTTTGGCAAAATATAGTTCTTTAGAAATCATGAATTACAGTTCTTTTACATGATCAAATTAAAGTGGCATTCACACAAAGAATGTGGGCATGAGATTATACTAGGACTATAGTAGCTATTGGACCTTATTCCTAAATTACAAAATATTAAAGAGAAGTGATCTGAGAATGTCAGCCTGTCTTCTTCACTTGTCATCCTTGGACTAATGTAGCCAATGTCTAAATAGGGACAAACACTGCTTTGCACTCTACATGCTGTACATAAATCAGGCTGGTTGGCTATAATTTTGGATAATTAAACTAAATTATTATGGGTTTTTGATAAAAAAAGGCTGATGAAATGAAGAGGATACCATATGGGCAGAGAATATGAATGTTCTATGCCTGCAGACATGAAGGATAGTAATAGCATGAAGAAGCAGAAGGACTCCCTACCTGGCACCACTGCAGAAATGATGCCAAGGAAAGCAGAGGATAGCACTCTGCAATTCATGGAGAAAGCTAATTATCATGTGAGAAAAACAGACAGGGACAGACCTGTTCAATGCTGAGATTAACTTTTTTTCTCTCCTTATAGCAAAATATTTTAGGCATTGAAGTCAAATATGTCATCTTAAAACCTGAAGTGTATAACTATATCCTCACCTCATTCCCTCACCTCTCCACCCCTAAAAACAGTACTCACCGATAACTAAAGGAGAATCTCCCTCTTCATTTTTAACATTGGGATTGCAGCCATTGAGCAGGAGAAAGTGGACATTGTCCCCAAAACAATTTCTTACTGCCACCAAGAGAGGTGTTTCCCCTTTTAGAGTGGACTGTTCCCACGTAATGTCACGGGAGGCTGAAATACAGAAAAGCAGAACACATTTGAAGTTGGAGGATTCATCAAACTTTACTTTGTAAAACCTTTTGGTAGAAAACTAGAAGGACTTATTACCTTTTAAAGTTATTTCAAGGATGTTCTTATTTAGCTGTGCTGCAGCTTCATGCACAGGAAGCCAGCCTTGCTGATCTGCTTCTTCAAAAGCAGAACTGTGCCTCACCAACTTCTTCAAGGCCTCCTCTTGGCCTGTGATATTTTAGCATAGATACATATCCCATTACACAACATAAGACAAAATTCAGGCAACTAATACATTGAGTGCCATTTATCCTACCAGTGCATCTTGCTCATTATGAAAGAAAGGCCTGGAGTTTTCCTCTAATTTTAGGAGATGAAGCTCTGGAATTTTTGAAAGGGGTGACACTTGAACCCATCCCACTTCCATGATCCTATCTAATAAAATGTCAGTATCTAATAAGCTAGCTTTTGGATGTCTTGTTTTTACTTTCCTTACTTCTCCCAAGACTATACAAAGGAAAGCTGCACTTAAATCAGGTGATCAAACCCCCAAAGTGTATGCATTGCTCAGCCATTCCCAGGGGTGTAGGCTATGTGTGGTGTATTTGTACTTAACTGTCCGAATTGCTGCAATGATCTGCCCGTGTTCTTTACTTGCAGTATACTGGAAACTGCATAAACAGAAGAAGAATAAAATGAGAAGTAAAAATTCATGTGAAGCTAAGGATATAATTATACCTTACTTTAAATACTCTAATTTATACAATGTGTTAGATTTTTCTAAGTTACACTGGTTTTATGAGGGCTTAACACATTGAAACACTTCTTTTGTTGGTCTTTCCCTGACACTGTAAATACTGAATTTTTCACACAAAGGCCAACAATTAAATGCTAAAATGAGGGGAAGCTCCCATACCAATCTACTTCTACATCACCTATTTATCTTCTTCACAAAGCCTTATACTCATTAACATATTGATGTAAAACATCACCTGAAAGTTTCATACATTTCATATTTTCCAGGAAACAGGTACACTTTTTCAGGGAGAACTCAGAACAAGTGAGCTATCAGAGCTTTCCAGTATCCATGAGACAAGGTCAGCACAATACAACTTAGGGAGTTACAAAGGAAAGTAAGGTCTACTAAATGCTTACAATAATGCCAAGAAAACACTCAAAATAGAAATAATAACTTATTACCTTTCAACCTCTGTTGAACTGCCACTTGTTTCAAATTTATGCCTATCTTGTAAGCTTTCCTGAATAGCTTGCTGGGTAGAGATTTCCTCATCAGAATCACCATCAACGATATACACAGAATTATTCATGGCAAATCAGCAACACATGGATCACTTCTGCAGGGAAACACTGTTTTTTAATTAGAAGCAGATGTTAAATCTTCAGGTTAGATCTGGAGTAACAGAAACAACAAACACTGTGTTAGTATCAAGAGAAACAAAACACAGTTTAAAGTAAATTACTACACTGCTATATGCTTAAGCAGTCATGCTGTTCTTGGCATATTCAAGATCTCAGTTGTTCCATTAGGCTCAAACCTCTGATCTGTTTTACCTTAGCAAAACTTCCACTTCTGTCTTTCAAGAAAGCTGGCCTGAAAAAACAAAACAAAACAAAACTACAGGGGGCAAGGTAAAATAAAATTAATAAATAAAACTGAAAGCTAATAAATAACTTGGCAAAATGAATGAGCACAGGAAATTTAAGGAAGTTGTCAACATGCCAACTACAAAGCTTGGAATAATTCTAGAAACATCTTAAAGTTGGGCAGCAATAATTCATAGCAAATCTGCATCATTTAATTTGTTACCTGGTCCACCTAATGTGTGATTGCAAGGCCTTGCTCTGTAGTTGCATATATAGCAAAAAAGAGAAATACATTAGCAACATATACAGTAAGAAACTGTTAGTAATTGATTTTACTATGGCTCAATGAGTACATAGACTACTTTTTTTTTTCCTAAAAATACTACTAATTTTCCTATGAATTGAGAAAATATACTGGGTTTCCTCACCTTCTGAAAGAGGGAAAATCTCCGCCTTTGAAGAAGTGATTATTAAGTTGAAAGTGACATTTTCAGGATTGTAAACAATCTCTGCAGAGCCCATGTCCATTAATAGCCCACTATAAATACCCGATCATAAGATACTCTGGGACTTTCTCCACGTTTCTTTCACACACGTCATTTATGTTTAATAATCTGACCTGATAAGTGGTGCCAACAAAAGAAGGAATTAAAAGTCCAGTTTCCTTGTAAAAATACTTTTGAGTTTCAGAATAAGAATTTCAGACCTTTAGCAGTAAGTATTACACTGTAAAAAGAAAATTGTTTAGTGCTGTCCCAGGAGAGCAAACTAAAGGTGGTCTTAGGAGTTAGCTTAAGAGTGAGACAGCAGGAAAAAAAAAACAAAAAAACTTGAAACAATAAAAGTAAACAAAACCAAGCAAATAATCAAACAAAAACTCAGTTAAAATTATTACATGTTCCTGATTGCTTAATCTTAATTCACATTAACATAAATAGAAAAGCAATTGAAATATAGAATTTTTAAAGGGAAAAGTAGTTTCAGAAAGATACACTTACACTGGTTCAACACCCAATAAGCAGGGACACAGATGTCCAGTAACAATAGTGATGGTAGGATGGAGTAAGACCTTTATGTGCTCACTTATTCCTACTGTATTTTTTGGAGGGATCCATACACAGAACAGATGATGGCTGTATCTGAATGCAAGGTGGAAACAGTTCTTTGCTAGAGGAGATGTAGAAAGAATGCTTGAGTAATGTTTTAAAATTATTTTTAAAGAAAACAAAAGTGCAGAATCAAGTTTATTACCTATAGTATTTCTCTCAGAAAGCACAGACTACTTCCATTTCCCATGAAAATATATTTTGTGATATTCAACTAATGCACAAAAAGATGTTCACATTTTAATAATATCATCAAGGGCTAAAATCCTAGTTGTGTTGCTTACAGATTGTAAAGACAGTCATAATAATAATAATACATACTTAATACAAAAGCTTGAGGGTCAGAAAGTATTTGTATGCCCTCTTACAATACAAAAACCTCCAGATGGTATTTTTCCACACTAAGTTCCACTTCCTCTGTAAGGCAGCAGAGAGAAGGAGGTGTTGTGAAGTCTGTATGTGAGCTGTCCTCAGTCAGTCATCCAGCTGGCACAACAAGGCTACGCCTCTCTTGATCCAGTGCTGCACTGGCTGGTCCGTGTTGAGCCTCAGTGCAATGACGAAGTTTGTGGAGTGCCCAGTAGTAGACAGGACCCCTTTGCGCTCACTTGTCTTGTAGAGTGGGCAAACATAGGCATTGGACTTCTTTATGTCCGATTTTACAGCTTCAAAAAACCCCAAAATAACGCATTACATTCAGCAGATCTAGTGGTAGAAACATAATCTACATGCAAATGTTAAGTATTTACAGTAACTTCTGTAAAGGGCAATAAAAATGCAAAATTGTTTTGTGAGCAACAGAATAAAAATATCTGGCTTTTTATTGTTTATTTTTCTTATGTGGTTTGTTTTGTTCTTAAACCAAACTAATTTAGCTAAAATTTATTTTCAGGACTTGATGCCCTCCTGTGATTCTACCAGCTTTGTAATACTCAAAGACACATTAAAATCTGAATAGTTACCTAGTTAATACATAGCTTATACATGAGTTTTTCATAGGTCTACAAGAATTCCAGTCTAGTTGCCAGAGAACCTACGGCAATTCAAGTCATCTGAGACCCAAGGACAGAACTCTACAGGAACTCTTTGTATGCCCAGACTGCTTGCATGGAACTTATGCAAAGCATAAAATCATGCAGCTCTGAACAAATTCATCCAACCTCAAGAGAAGGCATAAGCAGAGAAAATAGCAAATTTTAATACTGCTTATTTGCCAATACTTAAGTTGTTGCAGTTGCAGTAGTAAGTCCTGATTTTGTGCATAAATGTAAACAGGGATTTACTCCTCTCAATCAAAGAAAACAAGAGTTGTGAAAATTATCTTACTAGTAGGAAAGACAGCTATCACAGAGCTAAAAATAACCTGAGCAAACCCTGCTAAATCACATAAGGTAAAACACTCAGTTTCTGTAAATCTATGAAAAGTTCTCCTCAGTGATCTTCAGTAAAACAGGAAACCACTGTTGCAATTTCTTGTTGAATAGTTCACACATCAGAGAAATCATACTCACTTGGCTTTATCCAAATGATCGGCATGGCATCAAAGAGCACTTTGGGATACTGCTCAGTTAACAATCCCCTGGAGAGAGAAAGCAACAAAGTAATTGTTTGTGGCTTGAGGGGTTTGGTGGGTATTTCTTGGCTGTTACTTGCTTGTTTGTTTTTATTTCCCCATTTTCTATGCATGAAAGAGTACTTAATTTGGTGTGTTATATCAATAATACGAGAAGTATCACTTAAACTATTTAAACCAGTGTTTAAGCACTGAAAAAAGCTTTCCAGAACCACAGTAAAACATTTGGCTACTGACTTGGTCCTGTCCCAGCGAGCTCCATCTAAAAATAATCCATGGATGTAAACACCATCTTCTGGTGCAGTATCAGCAGTATCCTGAGGAATAACCTGCAGGAAATAAGTGTTCCAAATCATTAAACTCTCACAGCTCTTTTTTTTTTTTTTTTGAGCTATTATGCTAGTTTTCAGACCAAACCAAACTGAGAATAATATAGTAACCCCTCCTTTTTCAATGCTACTTTTATATATATCTGTAAAGACAGCAGACTTCTCTGGGTTTGTTAATTACCTTTCTTGTAGGTTACAAAATGAGGCTTTAATCACACAGAAAAATATACACTGGATAGCCTGTTTCCTTGAATGGAGTTCTAGGTTCAGTGATAGAATTGCTTCTAATCACTTTGAGAATATTTCTTCTACAGAGGTTATTTAGCCTGCCAGTCTTAAAAAATATATGTCTTCAGACTGCAGTCAGCTGCGAAATGAACCTTCCAGTTAGGATTTATTTACTACATCTCACCACAACATCAAGACTCAGATTAATAAAATATTAATTAATAATTTATCCATACCTCAAATTCATATCCTAGAAGGTCAATAGGAATCCTGTGCTTCCTGGCATAGTTTTGCATGGCTCCAGTTAGGAAAGCTTGAGTAAAATAGAATCCTGATAGCCAAAACACAGCAGGCTTCCCTAATTCATACCAATCCTGGAGAGAGGAAAGCAATACACTGATCAACCAGAAAGAGAGGAATCCCATACTCTTTGACTATTTTCTACATAATTATACTCAGAAAATCTAGGCAAAGCCTATCACTCCTTTCCCAATAGAGACAAATTATATGGAAAAGAAGATCGAAGAATTGGCAGCACTGCCACTTGCACATTACCTGCAAAAACTTCAGCCTTGCTAGCAAATCGACAATATAGCTCCCTAATGGTTTTAGACTTGGGTATGAATGCTGTGCCCACTTTTCAGGAACTTTTCCAACAAGGAGACTGCCAGACAGAGCCTCCAGGTCAGCATCCATAACAACCAGTCCTTTAATGGCTTTCTTCAGGTTAATTAGTGTAATGCGAATAGTTCGGATTAAACTAGAATTAAAAAACAAACAACTTTCACACATTCTGCAGGATTTGTCAAACGTGACTATGTAATTGGAAAAAAAGTGAAAGAAGTGGATTATGGAGGCATCTATAGAACTTTCATAGCTTTTTAATCTATATATCTACACAGATAACTGCACAATAAGCCATGTCTGTAAAGTCATGGATTTGTGCATTAGTGCAGATTCATTTAAGACTAGAAACAGTAATAAATTCTTTTGTTATCTTTGGTATCCTCAATTTTATTGTAAGAGGATAAATTTGGAACTCCAAATGTATCCACTATATTATAGATGAAGGAAAAAGGTTTAGATTGCAAAAGAAGAGGGTGTGCAATAAGGATAATTTGGAGACTTAAGGTCAGAGAGCATTTGGGGAAAATTAAGCAGGAGACATGAAGAGAAAAATAGAAAAGAAGGAAGACAGAGAAAAACCAGAAAGAAGGAATGGACAGGCAGGTGAAGATAACACAAAAATTAGGAAACGAAGTCAAAAAAGAGATTGAGGACCCAAGGAGAAAAATAAATTCAATTCTAGGTTTGTAGTCTTAGAGGAATAATTGTGAAAATTAGGGATAGGGGAAAAAAGCATCAGAAAAAGGGAGAAAAAATTCAAACAGAAGCACATAAGAAAATTAAGAAACAAACAAAAATATCTCCATTACAGAAAAAATTTCATAAACTATAATTGTGCATGTAGAGTTTCTAATTCCTTTACCCTACAGGTCAGAAATATGAGGAAAATAAAATAAAATTAAGGTAAAGATGGTGAAAGAGAAAGCGAAGATAAAAAAATGTATCTATATATTATTTGCATTCTCTTTTCCCAGTACTTCTCATACTCCCTTCTTTTCTCTTTCAGTTAATTTTGCCTGACATCTTGCCTATTATTTTTCCTGACATCTATCCTACTCTCTGATTCTCCACAAGGAGCAAGGGTGTTTGGACTGTAGATATTACTGCAGTCAATTAGAAGGGAACCAAAAAAATATTCCACACACCACAGGGCTTACAGAATATGATTAGCAAGAAATATTTTTCTGTGAATGGAATGATTTCTGGTAAATTTAATAAAATAGAACATTCTTACTGGTTAAATCTTTCCATTTCTTGTACCAGCACAGTGTTCATACTTTCTTCATATCTCACAGGATATTTAATTAGGCAACTTTCAATGTCAAAATCCTTTGGAAGCTGTAAATGACAACACATTTGGAAATCATTCTAATGATTTTACATTAAAGGTGTGCAAATGTGAAAATTTGCAGAGCAATACAAACCACTAAACTTTCTGATTAGTATCTTAGTGTCACAGCTGTGACACAAAGTAGCACAAGGCACACACGATGTTCCAGCATCCAAACAGGAACAGGAAAAGAACACTTTATTTTTCAGACTTCAAAATTTATAGAATTCCAAAAGTGACAGTAGATTGGAGGATGACATTGTCACCTTTCCAACCACACTAGTCAGACTAACAGTCCATCAAAATTCTCTTCCTACATAGAAGAATACAAATCATTATTTACATAAAAGTGTGTGAGAAACTCCATTACAAGAATGTAAACATCAGAAAGCTTAGAAAATCTCAAAAGAACAGGATAACATCTTAGCAATACAGGATTCAGTAGCTCAATCTAAATAAAAATTTGGGGGATTTTAATGTTTATTAAAAAAAAAACACCTAGGAAAAATATAATGAAAATTTATTATATAACTAATATAATAAAAATTTATTAATAACATGAAAATTTATTGTTTAATTTATTTTTATTTATTATATATTGTTTATTAATATGTTTATATTTATTAATTTAAAATTTGTTCATGTAAACAAATCAACTGTTCTTTCAACTTCTCTTTGCTCTGTTTTCTCTCGCTCTACTGTCTTCTGCCTATTTAATAAAATTAATGACATTTCTTTTAACTGAAATATAGCTGTGGTCTATTACAGCCACACAAGTTCTTACTTTCACATTGCACTAAGTTCCCTTCAGGATGCTTTTCTTTCAAGATGAAATCTACTTTACACTGAAGATTCTAGTTAAGGAATTTCTGCTTTGTAAAAAGAAAAATTGAAGTCATTTGTACAATACAATACCTTGCTGAGAATATCATCTGCAATTGCATAAAGAGTGCTGTCACCACCCCTCGAAGTTCCCTGAGAACCTCCTCCTTGTGTTAAAAGCAGAGATTCAAAGAGAGTCTTAGTTTGCTGAAGATCTTTTGCAATATCCACATTTTCATGCAAACCAAATACCTCTGGGTGCTGAGTAAAGGGAAGATTCTAGGACAAAATAAAAAAAATGTCTGGGTGACATAAAGCAGGAGTCATCTTATCCAAGGTTTCTTTAAGAAGTCAAGTGAAAAACTACCACTGACTTCAACTGCAGGTGAGTGAGGACCTTAGTGGCAGGCATTTGCAGACAGAATTACTGGTGATAGAACCACCACCTCTCACAGATGACAGAAAGTAATTTCCAAAGAATTCTCAATTACATCTCCCTATCTACTTACTGATTCCCTCTCCAAAACATTTGAGATCTTGGCAAGGATCATACAAGGATTCTGGCAAGAACCTGAGCACACAATTAATTGTGCTGCAAAACTACCTTTTCTAAGCCTTTAAGGATTGCTTTCTTAGCACATCATTGTAACAGTGCAAAAGCTTGTTGCTACTTTTTACCTTAATAAACTCAATGTACTCCTCATATGTGCCTTTGGGTGGAGCATAGTAGTTGCCACTGGGAGAAAAAGTGTAATGAGGATTTTCGATGATATCTGGGTTATAGAAGTCATCCAGCATTGTCAGCAGCAAACGTCTGTCCCAATCATCTGTCACTCGACCTCCATAGTTACACTCACCAGTCAGGTAAGAGACAGCTTCAAAGGGAACATGGCTATACTCATTGATGAATAACTGAAACAGAAATAAGAGCAGTTCTAGAGACTTGCAGTATCTGCTAAACAACAGTGTGACCTAACAGACTAAAATGCTGGAAGCTATAGCATGTGTAAGCTTATATGGAGTTTTCTTCCTAGGTGCTGGAAACCCACTTATTTTCAGGTAAAAATTATTGTTTAAAATCAAGACAAGTTAAGAGCAAAAGCCTCTTATGAATATCAAAATTACTTAGTCATCTAAGTCATTCTTCAATTATTTACAAGTGGATGGCTTCTCCAGTTCAAACTTTGTAGATGGACACTTTTCTGCACCAGAAATAAACACGAGTTTCACTCAATTTATCTTTTAATCTTCCTCCAGTCCCATTCATTAATTTCTTGGTAACTTTTTCAAATCTTCTTCAAAACTGTAATTCAATTTGAATTTGAAGTTGAAGCCTCAAATTCTGTAATTTAGTTTTAATCCTCCTGACTTTTATACAGAGTGCCTATAAAAGGTTCAAGGTCAAGTAGTGTTCACCATCTCATTTTGGGGAAGGAGAATAGTCTGAGGTTCTGTTAACTGCCAGTATACATGCAAAAAAATGTCCTCCTACTAACCACCCTAATAGGTGACTGTCATTGATATGTGCTACCTCAAGAACAGTGAGCTCCCGTACATGACAAATTTAACTTCTATAATACTCACATATATTCATTATATTCCATATGTATATAGAAATCCAAACTTTTTATGTCATTTGTAATTTTGAAAATATTTATAATATGATTGACATTCCTTGCCTTTACAGCTGAAGTCCTGAATATCTATGAACACTTGAGGTAATTTCAGTGTATTGCTCCCAGCTGTGTTTTGCAAGATCAGAGTTGAGGAGGTAATCAGTGATTTTACCTGCAGCTGTCTGATACTGATTCTCAAGTCAGATTCATTAAATCCATAGGGTATATTCCAACCAAGGGGCCCAAACTTCCTTCTCTCCTGAACAAGAGCATGGAAGAAACAAACTCCAAAGAGTAGTTTTTCCCATATCTTTGAGAAAAGCAAAAGAGAAATGTATTATTAACTAGTCTGTAAGTTCATGGTACTGTGCAAGCTGTGTAGTGAGCACCCTTGGATTACCAGTCTCCACCCAGGTATAAATCCAGGCCACCACTAAGTACCTTGTGGCTTTTGCCTTGGGAGCAAGTGCACACACAGTGCCACATATGCAAGCACATTTAGCCAGTTCCTCAAGTACCTTGATATTCTTTAATGTATAGGGCAACTGACTTCATAAGAATTCCAACAGCACCAGATATTTATTTTTAAGGTTCATTAGATAAACAAAAAATACAAATGTATTTTTAAAGCAAGCCCTTAGGTGCAGTCACAGCTATGTATATTGGTAACTCGTATCTCTGATCCCACTGTTATTTTCACTTCCTTCACAGGTAATGATTAGCTAAGTTGTTCACCAGGTATCAATAAGATATATGGGCATTGCAGTACTTGGTCCCTGGTAGGAAGAAAAGGTCTCCTCAGTGCTTACCATCTCAGTAACAACAGACATGCCTTTCTAATCAATGTTCAGAGTCCATGTACACTGTGTACTACTACTGTGTGCGTAGCATGTAAGTGATTTAATGAAGCCTAAGAAAGCATTTAAAATATTGCTACATGAAATTACCTGGCAGAGGTAATTCTTAACTTGTTATCTTTATCACTGCAAAACCTAAATTCACAACCACAGTAAAAATTTTAGCTTGTAATTATTCACTGGACAGAAATCAATATATCTGTGGATAAAGAAACCCCCAAGTCCAAAAACTTCTCAAGAGATAGGCACATTACCAGCTCCTTTCCAGGGCATCCAGCAAAGAATTCAGGATCAGAAATAGGATCAGAAAGAAATGACTGAAGTAGGTTTAACCGGAGACCAGTAGGAGGCTCATTTGTCATCTTCACACCATTCTGCAGAATGGTTACTGGAAACTAGAAATAATAAATAGCAAAACTGCATTCAGAAAGTGTGAAATAGATTCTATATTAACAATATACTATTATTCTGTGTTTTTTACATTAACAACTATCTGCAAGAAATCACATTTTAAAGGTCAACAGCTTATAAAATTTCTCAAAGGCATCAAGAAAGTAAGACTCTGCAGTAAATAACAAACCTGCATTTTAAAATGTTTTCTCGGTGTTCAACACCTCACAGATAAAATGCAAGACTAAATTTTTTTATTTATGTGAGAGCAAAAAGACCTTCTTAATCATTTATGCTGACAGATTGCCCTTCCATTGAGTAGTACACAAAATATTGCACATCACAGTATCAAAATATTACAAAGGAAGCTTGATATTATCATGTTTATAATTATTTTTAAAATGTCCTTTCTTGGTTAAATTATCTCTTCAAAGCCTCATTGCATTTCAGAGAAGTTTTGTACTATCAGCTCATTGAGGTATACAAAAAATTCCCTAAAAATGCCATCAACTTTCCGGTTCTCTAAACAGAGATTATGGGGCCATGCATATACCTTTGGTGAAGGGTAACTTGTAAGCCAAAGTCTGAATTCTGGGTGACATTTTTCACTGTTAAGCTCCTCACATATTTTCTCCAGCACTGGCATCCAGGAGACAGCTAAATGACAATTTTGTAAACAAACCCATGTTCCTTCTTCCATTCCTGTTTGAATCATTTTTGTAGCTATTGGTCCTTGTCCTTGTCCTAATGAGATGGACTGAAACTTATCTCCTACCATCTCTCTGTCATTTGCCAATTTCAGGAGGCCTTGAACAGAAAGCATAAGATTTTAGCACTCATATATTAAAAAGAAGTTATGTCAGAAAAAAAAATATTGAAAAGCTTCTATTACTATTCTGTTTACATGTACATACAAATAAGCATTTTGAAGTGGCACAGGATTCTACTAGTCTGACACATTGCACTCAAATCTATTTGCAGAAAGTGGAAAATAATCCTCACTGTGCATTGAAGGAGAATTTGAGGTCCCTACTTTCTCTTTCTGTGTATACTTACTAGACATGGGATCTGCTCCTGGAGACAGCACAAATATTAAAGGGACTGTAGCAGTTGAATCTAAGTAACTTTTTGCTAGATCAAAAGGTGGTGGCTCTACAAATTTCTTCCCCAGTTTTTCAGTAACAAATGTTGTTATAGCTGGACCAATCTGGTAAAAAAAAAGCAAATACAAACCATTAACATAGACATAACTACAGATCTGACAATGTCTTTGATGCCAAATTCCCAAGCCTGCAGACACTTCGCTGATTTGCAGAGATTTGAGATCAGTCTTGCAGAGTGATCCAAAAGCAAAGGTTTCACCTCTTGTTGACACCTCCCTCCTTATTTTTTCCTTACAAGAGGAATAATAATGTTTTTAGATATTAAAGAATAACATACTTCATATAAATAATATTAAATAACATTAAGACCTTGAGTCAGGCTTTTCCTGATGTGGAGAACAAGCACATTCTCCTTTAGGATATATTAATGGAATTATTTTTAATTAATTCAAGGGAACAATTGCATTATGCCTTAAATTATAACATTGATAGTTCCTAAAGAAAATGCAATTCAATTTGCTAAGAGCACCAAAGGCAGAATTTGTTAAAAGTTCATCTTGGTCATTTGAATGAACACATTTTATCTCTTTTTGCCTTAAATATCATTTGCATGAACACACATGGTATTAGATAACCTGTATATTTTTTTCAGGCTAATATGTTCTGTTCTCAAGTATATTGAGTGCACCAGGAAACAGCCTAGGCATGAAAAAATATTTCAAGAGAGCTAGAACAATGAGAATCCTCCAAAAGATTCATTAAATCACGTCAGAAAGAAAGATTTCAGCTGATGCCTGAGGTGTTTGTATTGGTCACCTGAAAAATAAGAACAGCATTTACTTTTTTAGTAAATATGATTAAGAACAGATTAATTACTGGAACAGGCAGGGCAAACTATGCTACAAGGCATGGCACAGTCTACAGACACTCCATAACAGATCATTTTACCTTGTCTGGTCTTAAGCACCGAAGAACTATAATCTTCTGTAATTCAGTTAATGTATTATTCAACTCTTCTGGTAATGGAAAGTTGTGAGGCTCTTTGCTATCATACATTTTTTGCCATTCACTTATATTCTCAGAGACATGACTCCTAGAGAAAAAAACAACAAGTACTATAAATACCTGGAGTCTTTTTTTTAATGTTTATCAAAGGCAATTACATTGTATTGTCATTTAAGACACTTCATTTTCTACATCAGAAAATAATCCTACAGTTGAGCTTCTCCATGCTGAACAGTGAAAAATCTCTTTCCACCATGCTGCTGAGGAGAGATTCCACCTGAAATGTTCCAAGCTGACAATAAGTTCTGTCTATTACTCCAGCCAGCACTGCTTGCACCTTCATAGGTCCGGGTAAATTTTCTGCCTCCACTATTTCAGGAAAACACCACACTTTAACTGGCGAAAGTTACCAGGAAATTCAAGCAGGGGGAAAAAAAACTAGTTTCCTTCACACAATATGCAGAGTATGTCCTTGGCAATGGGACAATTCTCAGATTGTTTAAAGGCGGGATCATCATCCACATTGCTACTTAAACTCCAAAGGGGCTGAAACACAAAACAACCTCAAATAACTTCTTCTAAGAGAGCAGTGCTACTGCATTCAGATCAAAATGCTCCAAATATTTGCACTCAGTCAGCTAATTTATGGAAGTCTTGTACAGCCAAGTTGTCTCCAGAATTTAGTGTTAAATTCTATTTAAACCCAGGGTGAAATTGTACTAAGTTCAGGAGAACAGAATTTACTAGAAAAACTCCTTCCCCAGAACTGCAGTGGAATTCTGCTACATATACCATCTCTGGCTTTCACTGAACCTTTAAAACACTGTTTCTCTACCATGAAGACATTCAAGAAGAAAAGTTTCTTTAGGCAACGCCTCAAATAATTTAGAAAAAATAGTTTTATTACATAATATTATAAATAGTGATCTGACTGATTGGAGTAAGTGAAGCAAACATAATGAAAAAAAGGGGCTGGTTTAATCCCATTTCCATTCTGGCATTGATTTGGAAAACACAGCAATCATTCCTTTCAGCATGTTACGTATATATTGCTCAAACCCAATTCAGGCCAATTCACATCAGTATTTTACCATACCTCAGTCTTTCCATAGCTGGGAATTCACTGGCACGACATAATTCATCCCAGCTCTTATCTGATAGCCAAGATGGATCTGGATTCTTGTGTTCATTCTTGAGACCCACACCTCCAGTTAGTAAGAACATAAACTCTTGATGTTCTATTTCATTATTAGCCCTATATATATTTAAAACAACCAAACAGTAATTGAGATACAATTTTACATAATATAAACAGTGGTTTTAAACTAATTACACTTCACTGCCCTTTAGGAATGCTTCTACTTCAGTAAGAGCTGAGATCAGATCTCAATATTCTATATTATTAAAAAACTGCATGGTAAAAATGTCTGATTAATACTAAAGTAAGGGTTTCAAGAGGTAAATCTTAGAATCAATGAATCGTTTAGGTTGGAAAAGACCTTTAAGATCAAGTCCAACCATTAACCCAGCACTGCCAAGCTATCCCTAACCCCTGTCTCTCAGTGCCACATCTACACACCTTTTAAATGCTTCCAGGGACAGTGATTCCACCACTGGCCTGAACAGCCTGTTCCAGTGCTTGACAACACTTTTGGCGAAGAACTTATTCCTAATACCTGCTTTTCTTTTTTTTTAAAGTGCAATTATTCCTGGTTTTTAAAGGCTTTGCAGAAAATAATGCATTCTACAATTACAGTACCCTTACAGATTGGCCCAGGAAGAACATCCATGTACAGATGAGTACACACTGCAATTAATTAAGTATGCACATTATGGTTGTGCAGTTTTGAACATGTCATTCCTTTCATAAAGTATTCATGCAAAATTAGGAAGAGAAAACTAAAAAGCTGGTGGAAAGGAGAAGACTGCATCTGAGATCACATGATGTTATGCAAAAGGGTAACAGACAGAAGAGAAAAAATGAAAAACAAAGACAAAAACCTAGAAGTTGTTGCCATTACATATTACTGCCTAAGTTTTCTTTCTAAAATGTTTTCTTAAATAACAGAAATTGTTTTTGACATAAGTAATGTCAAAATGTATGCAACACTACCCAGATCCTTTAAAGATAGATTTATCATTGACAAAACCATTGACAAATGGGCACACATTTTTCTTCCATAATGTGTCCTGTAGTAGTGATACATGCACACACTCTTCCATTTTTTAATATTACACATCTTAGAAAGCCCAAAGTATTCATGACCTTCCTTCAAAGGCATTATAATCAATGTGCACAAGAACATTCCATCTCATCAGTACCTGCTTCCATGATGAAATCATTAGTTTCTGTTAGTAAGAGACTTCACAAAAATGAGCTTACATGAGCAGATTACAGCACAACAGAAACGAGAAGAGCAGCTTGTCCGTTTCAAACAGTGAACGACAGACTTGGCAGTACAGATTGTAGGTGAAGTGGTCATTTAGATACTGAAGTCGCTTCTTCAAAATTTTCGATTTATTACTAAAAAGAAAAGTGATACACTGAGACCAAATTGAATAACATATACAATCTGTTAAGAAATCTCATCTATTTAGGGTTGCGGAGGATGTGTATTAGATCCACAGGCTCCGCAAGGGACTTAGGTGCCAATTTCCCCAAAATTTCAACTATACTCCCTGTCTTTTTAAAAGACTGTAGCACTTTTAGAAGTCCCAAGCAAAATAATAAGAAATCAATTTGACACTGACAGTTCAGTGTCAGCACTCAGTCTTCAAAATGGAGCCTATTTCAGAACCTGACTTCACACCAAGTTACATTCTTAAAAATACTTAAATATAGCACATCCTTACAGTTCCTCATTTGTTTTAACAGTAACTAAAAAGATAAATTAATTAATAAATCTTATTTTCCTTCAAAATCCTGCATTTATAGAGGCAAACTGATTCCAAATGGAGAAAACTATTCATAAGAAGAGAATGAAACCCCCTTATTTTTGCAGACAGACCTTCTTTACCTGTCATGAATGGAGCTGATGTAGAGGTTGACAAACCAGCTGAGTGAGTACTGGTACATGGGGTCGATGTTGGCCAGATCTGCGATGCTGAAGAACAGCACGGCTGAGTGCTGTGCCACGGGCCGGTACGCCTCCCGCGACTCCGCGATCTTCAGCTCTGTCTTCTCTGCAATCTGCACATCAACAGCAGGGGAGAAACAACCGCTTCTAATAGTCTTAATACTCTTCATGTTCTACAAAAATATTGCTACTTAATAACATTTCCAAAATAGTTCCATGCAGCACTGTAACAATCAGAGTAATGCAACTTTTCTGCTCCAGAAGGCACCACCCCAATAGGTAAAATGAGCACTTGGCCCTGCCCCAGTGCTGCCTGATCTATTTATACTGCACTACAGATACACATACTTTAAAACATTTTAAAGACTGAATAAACTACCAGTGAAGATTCTAGAACAGATCCAATTTGATTTCTCTTTCCATTTCACAAGTACAGAATTTGCTCCGTGTGCTATGCATCCAAATCAGAGACCTTCTGCTGGATCCAAATTTTAACATTTAATTTCTCAGTATTATTGAGGGAAGCACACATATACACTCCTTACCTGCTGTTTCCTTGTGATCTCATTAGCCATGACTTTGGCAGAATCCAAGACCTGGATGGCAGTCTCGTCTTCCAGAATATCGCCTTCAGATGACTCTAAAGTTTCTAAAATTTTCTTTTCAATTTCTTGTAGATTTTTTTTATTGGCTGCGGACTGAACAATGAGAGCATTTCTTTCCTCTTCTAAATCTGGCCTAATGAAGAAAAACACAGAAAGCAAAATCAGTCAATGCTTATCTTGCACTAGCTGCAAATGAAACCCATGAAAATTGCTCCCTCTTCCTACAGGAAGTTATTTGTGAATATTCTTTTCAGTTTAAGGAGGTCTTTGGTATTTAACATCTATTAATATTGGTGAGTATAGATTTCTTCGCATTACTTCAGTATTTGGAAATGATGATCTAATCTTCAACATCCTAGCATTTGGAAAATGGCAGCGCATCCTACTTTTCCTTTATTGTATCGCTGCTGACTGAAAAAAAACCACCAAGTGATACGCAGAGCCAGTTTACTTCTGGAAACACTTCTGTTAGCAAACAGTTTACCCAAGTTACACAGACAGGCCTGTTCAACCCAGATACTATTTCTCTGTGCCTCTGTGAGGGCTCAGATATGATCCATAATCAGTTTCAGAGGTACTTTACATTTATTTCATACAAAAATTCAAATGAAATCCTCATCGTTCTTCACCTTTGTCTAGCAGTTCAGTCACACTGAAAAAGTAACAGTAATGATTCAAATAATATTTACAAAGTTTTCTAACATTCAAGGAATATTTCAGGAGAAAATTGTCAAGAAAAACCAGTAATTTCACATCTGCTGTTTTAATTAACTTTTGGACACTTACCACTAACACTTCCCTAATAAACTTTCTAAATAATAAAATTTTAATTTAAAGCTGTTACTGCTCAACATTTCTATCATGTAACATCTATTCTTCTATACAATAAATTAATTTCTCATTTCCTGGGAATTATGCCATAAAAACCTTTAATGGCTGTTTACCATAAAGAGAGACTTACCTCTCTTCTGCTACAACAATACCTAGCAGCTGGTCTTCAAGTCCCTCAGGTGTTATCATAAAATTGAGTAATAAAACTTTTGTAGCAAGTTCAGGCATGTAGTGTGGATTTCTTAGTTTTGTGGTAATAAAAAACTTGAAATCAATGGAATACTCAATAGTGCTCTCACCAAGCCTGATACACTCCACACCTCCTGAAGTTAAGAAGAGAAACATTGAGAAAACTTATCTACTCCAATTACTCACAGGAAAAAAATACTTCTGTCATTAAATAAAAGCAACTTCAATGACAAATTTCCTGAGAAGTAAAAATTAGTAAATACATCTGATAGTCTGAAAAATTTTCACAGACTTCAATGAGGCCACTTATCACTGAAAAATGCAGATGAAATCAAGTCAATCCCATCACTACTGTACTTCCAATTTGCATATACAAAAACTAGAGATGGCAACAGAGAGCTGTGGAACTATTCCCAAATATTCTATTCTTACAAACTACTCTTTCTTTGAATTGTCTGAAAGAGGAAACCACAAAGAAAAAAAGTGTTTGAGCTTTACTTTCCTTTTGTTTTTAATTCTGAACATGAAAACAAATAAAGACAAACTAGGTAAGAAGGAAGGGAAAACATATTTTTCTTTATGTGCACTTTTCTGTCATCTAACAGGAGGAAAAGTTGAAAACTAAACTCATAGCTACGTGCTAAGTACAGTGAAAACTATGCCTTAAGCAAAATGTCTTGATAGCTCTATTTGCTTTATTTGTGCAAAATTTAGCAAATATTATCATTAGACTAAAACATATGAAAATGAACAAGCAAAACAATTTCACTGACAATGTTTTCTTCACAGAACTTCTTTAGTCTCCTACAGCAATCTCGTAAAGGTTTTCACATAAAACCATTTTTATGATAGGCAGGAATGACATTTATTAAAAAGTAAAACTTCAGGCTGCGGTGCAATTACCCTTCTCTTACCAGAGGCAGAATTAAGGCAAGAAGAGAGCAATATGAAAAACATCAGGTGGTGCAAGAGACTAGAAACTCAACATTAATGTCCTCTCCTTCAGGGTTCAAAATTAATTCTGCTGTACCTTGCTTAAATGTCTGTTTAAGCAGCAAAGGTTCAAGAGATGGGTCTAATTCTTCCCCAACATTTTCTAGCAGCAGTGGAGTCCCAAACTGAATGCAGTTCTCCACAGTTCTCATATAATCCGTGTCACTGATCTTGATAACATTCAGACGGTTGTCCTTCTCAAAATTCTTGATCCATTTATTTGCTTGACCTTGAGGATCAATCATTAATGGCCTAGAAAACACAGGACAGTTTTCTCAGTGCTTGCAATCATTTTCCAAAATTTTAAACTATTTTACATGTTTCTGTATTAGACTGTCGAGAAGAAGTGATACAATTCAATTATGTTATTTTAAGACATCAGTGAATAATGGATGCATAGGTGTTTTACAATAATTTGAAAAGTAATAGCAGAAATAGCTTTAAAAGTTGCAAAAAGTGTTTAACAATTTTCATAAAATAAGCAGAATACAGAATTATTGTAAAATATTGTTCTACCTCTCCCCTGGGATATAAACATTCTATTCCTTTTTAAATCATATTGCCCTACAGAAGCTACACTGTTTCCAGATATATTCTTTTTTTAAAAAAAGTGGGAAATTTCTTGGATTTGAAAATTAAACCTTTTTGTCACCTACCAACGTCTTGAATTGTCAACAATGACCCCATTATCTACAGAAAATACGTCCGTTGGCAAACCAGCAATATTCCAGGCTCTTATTTTTATTGGGTCACCAAGATTCTTGCTCAAAGAGAAATTCTCAGAACAAGGGATTTCTTTCTCCTGAAAAAGAGGGGGGAAACCCAACAAAATAAATGTTTTTCTTTATTCTGGGTTTCTTTATCTCTCTATTAAATGCCACTTCAATCCAAAAACGACAATGTGCTTTTTGTTTTAAGAGACTGAAATAGGTCATGTATAAATCCTGAGGAAAATAAAACCATAATTTCAATAATTAACTACATTTCCCCACTAAATATTTATTCTCTCATCAAATTTTGTAAGATTTGTTCAGTTTTTGGTACATTCCTAATGTGGGAGGTTTGTTACATAAAGTTATGACTTAAGAAATACATACACAGTTGGAAATATCTAATTATATCTTCCATTAAATCAGTACAGCAATCCAGTGCTGATTTGTTACTATTTCATGCATTTTTAAGTGTTTCCAAATCACTTGATTTATCAATTATTTATGAATTTATTTGATTTATGAATTATGGCATTCATATACCATTAGGGTTAGAGTTAGGGTTAGGGTTTGGGTTCCTTTGTTGGAAGTGTCCTTTGCAAACCACACAATTAACCATCTAATTAACATGCAAATATTTGATGGTGTAAGTTATAGAATGTTTTATATTACTCATAATTGCATTTTAAATTTATTTATTTCATTTAAAGGCAAAATACAGAAAACAATGAGATTTTACTCCAGTAACTACCAAGCCTTACAAAATCAATGATGGTCTCTTGTTTCTGATATGCTATTGTGGAGCAAAGTATACATGTGGAATAAATTCATTAATTTAATTAAATTCAAATCTACAAAATATTGGATCAGCAGAATTGATCCCATTGGTTTACCATGAGGTTTACTAGGTTAATATTAGGTAAATTACAAGGGATTTTTGAAGCCTTTTGCAGCAGTCTCAAAAAACCAAAATATTTATTTAACTCTAAGACAATCTTCTAACCTTGCATAGTTTGGTCCAATCTTTCGTACATTCTTGTCGAAATCCAGCAGTAAAAGCTCCCAGATATGCTATTACACCAGCTGATATGAGAATATCTCCTGTCAGATTATAATATTCCTCTTGAAGATCACATGCAGCTTGATTCCATCTATGACAAGCAGAAAAAAGTCATACTGAAACCTCCACATTAATGATATTGATGTTAAAAAAATCAACTTGGTTTTGTTCATCTCAGGTAAGAATAGGTGAAAAATATGAAAACCTCATTCATGTATTCTATTCTCATTTCGAAGAGATTTCTGCTACAATTCTCCCAATGATGCTACAAACAACTAGGAATATTTCAAGGTGCCAGACATTCTTTAGTGTTACAGTCCTCAGACAGAAACACAGCATTAAAGACTTAGAGAATGTAATTTCAAGTTCTATTTCTACAGTGATTGTTTTATCTGACATTTGAACTTTAAACTGACCTTGTTTTCTCTCCACCAAGGCCTCCAATCAACTTCTCTGCTCGTTCCAGTTTTTTAGCACACATATCAACCTGGAATTCCAAACGAGCCTTTTCTTCTGTCTTTTCAGTGAAGGTTTGTTCCAAAGCAGCCAAACGGCCTTCAACTTCTGCAAGTTCTCCTCTCTTCTGATTCAACAGTTCCATTGTCACTGCCAAGGACTCCTCTGCCACTTTTAAACGTTCTTTTTTGGGTTCAATCTCCTATACAGTTACAACCAATCCACAAATGCTTTAGTACATTTTTGTAACTTTAGGGTGAATACACAGAGCAAAGGAAGATTCCATAGCACCAAGAGGCAAGGATCAAAACCACACCTTTGACACCCTGTGAAAGACTTCCATTCCCTTAATCCATTTGCATAAACCCTCTGCTGCTGAGGAAGCTTTAGCCACCACTTGTGGATCAAACTCTGGATTAGTCAGGTATTCAGTCCGAATCTTCTGCATGACAGCTTCCTGGGTAACAAAAGCATTATAGCCCATCAGATCTCATGGCTGACACTTCAAAATTGAACTGATTCATTGTCATTTCTCCATACATTGAAATAAGAAAGAACTATTCCATATTAATTCTTGTAGAAATCACTGCTCATTTGATTTGATATGATTTGATACGTGATTTGATATAATGTTTCATAGTCTTTTCCTGTTTTCATTCTAACCCTATCCTTACCTTTTCTAATCATGCATTTGCTGTATCTTCCATGTGGAAGCTCCATAAGTGCTAAGAGCATTACAATCACATAGAAGCCTTAATTTATACTGCCCCTTATGCAAAACAAACTAATTCCATTATTTGCTATCTTTTTTCTCAATACACAACTTTGGGGACAATATAAAAATTTATTTCTCTAAATGTAATACAAAATGTAATTGCTTGTGCCTACTTTTGGGGATCAGTTTTATAAAGGGCAAAGCATATTCTACCAAGGACAAAGCATATTCAGTTTCCAATTAATTCAGCAAAGGGCAAGAATCACACTCTTGGATAGCAAGAAAGACCTTTGGGAGAAAAGATCATATTTGAAAGGTTATATAACTAGTACATTTCTGCATTTATTGTATATCTGCCAGTGTAATTAACAAAATTATTACCCATTTTGTCATCATTCATTCATTTAATCAAAAATTATACAATTAGAAAAAGATGTTAAGAAAGGCAGCAAAGGACAGTCAATTATAAAAAGAAGTTCATAATCCTGAACTAGCATGGTTGATCTAGTAAAACTAGCAAAACAAAAAGGCATAGGAAGGCTGGACATGGATCATGTCCATTGGTCCAAATGTCCATTGGTTCCACTGAAAAACCCCAGTCAACTCCCAAAACAGAGTATGTGAAATGAGGCTAAAAGGACACAGGCTCAGAAGAAACTGATTGATTTGGACAAATGATGTCTCCAATAAAGTATTTTCTCTTTTTATTCTTTTTTCCCTGCAAGAAAATGTCTGGTAAAAATTACTGAAAAAGCCTTACCGGAATGGGTTTCTCGGAACAGGCTTTCAATTCCTTTAAGAAATTTATGTTGCCAAGCATTTTCTGGCTTACACCCCAATAATCCAAAATCTACAAAACATAGTAAGAAATACCTTTTCAGGACTTAATACAAATATACATACAAAAAATTACGAACCTCATTTAATTAAAATTAATGAATATTTAATACCAATAATCTGGTATCTCCTTCAGATGCCAATAAAGCAGAAAGTCTGTCAGATCAAACATTGCCTTCTAATCATACTTTCAGTCAAAAAGTAAACAGTGTCTCAGGGAAGTTATGTGTTATCTATTCTCAAGAAATCCGTAAAGCAAATTAAATCTGGCACATTAAAAAATTTGGAAAATAAGGAATTCTGAAAGCTTTCAGTAAAATTCTGGGTGGAGGCTATAAGTACTTGCCTACTTTAATGGACCTTGGGTTATCTTGTTTATTGGATAAGTGTTGGAAAGAACATGAATTACATTTTTATTCCAGACTATTGTCTGCCATTTTACCTTGCCTCCAGATCCGGAAGGATCTGCAATTCTTTCAGGTTTTTTTTCTCTCATGACACAGACAGCAGCCATGACAAGTTTGACACCAGATGGAGGATTTTTCATTGTTTTGACAACTGCTATATCAGAAGGCTAAAATAAAAAATACATTAAGTATTATGTCTTTCTCAGCACTCACTAGATGAACTGATAGAAAAAAAGAGGAATTATAACACCATTACCAATGAACATAAGTAGTAATAGAGGACTTTTAGAAAGGATGATACAATGTTACCATCATTATTAACAATATTCATCAATATCCTCTATGCAGAGGAAAAAAAATAAATAAATGCTAATAAACTGTAAACTAATGATTAAATAAAACTATGTTTAAAAATTCCAGGTCAGAATATTTTCGATACACTTTAGTGTCATCTAAGAGATCTCTTATTCTTCTAAATTCCTACTTCATTTTAGAGAGTTACATAACACTTTCAAATGCTGAAATTTAAGATTAGCTTGCCTTCAAAGTGTCAAGAGCACCAATTGCAGCCTCCATGACAGGTATTGCCTCTGCCAGGTCACTCTCACATTCATTTTTCAGTGCCTGAGCTTCTTCAGCTTTTGCTGTAGCAATTTCTTCATCTACTTTAACAATTTTTCTTTTTTCTTCTACTTCTGCAGATTCTACTTCTATAATCTAAAGAAAAACCATGAGTGGGCTTTATTTATATCATGCCGTGAATGATCAGTAACTGAAATTATCTACTATAGAACTTACAGAATACTGTAAAATATAAAGAGAACGTTGAAGTTTTTAATACATTAACACAATTTCAATTTATGTTAAGGGAATAATTTCTTAGCATATTGCAACACTATAATGGAATTTTAACAGTAGATAAGCTGCATGACATCAGATTACTCTCAAACAAAAGCTATTTAAAATACGTTTGAAGTTCAAGAGAAGCTCCTCATGTTTGCACATCACACTGTAACTAAAATGGATGAGCTTTTACAGGGAGTTTTAGCTTCATAGTCTGTAACACTGACTATTGAAATTTATTTTCTTTTCAGAGATAAGGCAAGCCTTTATCCAACTCCCTTTGCAGTTCTAGGGAAGTGACATTCAGTTTTCTTAGAGGCAGAAGAGATATCACTGTATCTGTAAAAACACTTAGGAATCAGAGACAAGTGCATAACACGTCAATTAAATCATGCCTTTTTGGTGATGCAACAGTCACATACTACATACAGTGATACATACAGTCACATCATACATAGATAAGTATGTGTATATTTTCATATACTGGAGTTTTCAAAACAGCCAAGATTTTTGATCCTAAATCCCATTAAATTCCCACTAAATTAACTGGGTTTAGGATCCTTTTATAAATCAACCATATAATCCCTGTGCATGCAAAGACAGGCCATGCAAAACTGTTCTTGTTTGTTTTGTCGTATCTGGTCATATGGAAAAACTATTTGAGGTTTTCACAATGTTTGTGAATCAACTTGGGAAACCTGATTTACTCACTATTAGCATGAAAGTTCCTCTAACATCCTTCAGCATGGAGCTTAGGCAATGACTGTATATCCAGAGAATGTATTTTATATAAAGAATGAAATTTTATTTCTGTTCTAAGGCTATAAACATAAATAACCAGTTTGAGAATACTGGAAACCTCTGCAAATAAGGAGTGAGCTCAAAAACCTCAATTCATCTCCTACTTTCTAAAAGTCACACATCAATGAAATAAGACACATGGTTACATTAAAAGCCACAAAGCTGTATTTGTATAACTCTACCTTCATCATGCTTGCATTTTCCACTTTAGCTTCTTCCAGTTTGGGCTGCAGCTCAATTAATTCTACTTTCATCCTACCAACCTATGCATATACAAAAGAATCAGGTGGGATCCAGAAGGGTCAAGCAAAACTTCCAGCAATTTCTTTAAGACCTAGATTTTAGCTAATGACTAATTTATTGATAGAAGGATGTAACATTCAGTTTCAAATCAAAACATTCCCAAGACTTATTTTTATCTCATACATACAACGTCTTATTTTACGAACCATGATCACTTATAGTCACCTGTTAACCACCAAGGAAATGACAGCTCTGTTCATATACTACTTAACAATATATGCTTAGAGATGTATGGCTTTAGCACAAGTTCTGTGATTGCAGGAAAGAAAAGGCAAAATACATTTGTTAGTTTTACTGTTGAAGATTGAGCTAAACAAAATCTGAAGTAGCACTTTTGACTGACTTCTCCAGAAAAAAACCTGCATTTTACAAACATTTTCTAATTTCACTTCCATATTTGTCATAACTCACCTGTGACTCAGCAAAAGCTAGTTTATCTAGGCCATTCACATATTTCTTCTTGGCTTTCATTACACTGTCTCGTTTCTCAGTAAGAAGTCTCTGAAATGCAGCAATAAGCTCAAGATAAGAAGTAGGTGTAACATAATTATGACGTCCCAGACTTTGAAAAAATCTATTAAAAAATAAAAAAAAAGAAAGAGTAACTTAAATTTTGATTTATTTTTTACTTTATCATTAGCAAAGTTATGTAACTGTTTGATAGGAATTAACAGTTTCAGTGATTTTATAAAATTTTTATGAAGGCAAATAGTTGTGCTAACTTTTAATCTATAAATAAGTAACATTGAAACTCAGTCACCTAATACTTTATGAATGTTTGCAAAAGCCATAGACTGACCTTTCAGAGAGTGACAATACTGAAGTATGAAAGTATTTACAGATGGGCACAACTGCCTGCCGCTCAGTGTCTGTGAGCTGAAGTGTTTCTAAGAACTTACTAGCCACACGTTCAAGGGCATCTTCAGGCCACGGCTGAGGGAGAAGTGAGGAAGGAAGAATCTGTAAAATTCAACTGTTAGCAGTCTTCAAATGATAAAATCAAATTTTACCATTCAAACCACCAGAACGAAACACACTAGGCCCAGCTGTGTCTCAAGAACAATGAACTCATAAAAGGGTTGGTTAGCTAAGGCAGCAAGGTCACCACCCATGCAATCTTTTCTAGCAACTCCTGATTGATCTTCTAGCTCAAAGCTACACAGTAACATTCCATCCAAACAGTTCTATGTCTATTCATCCTTTGGCAGAAAAATTAATTGACAGCAGCATTGAGCCAAGCTACAGAGCTAACTGTGCTTTACTGAGAGCAATACTGCTTACATTGATACTATTTCTCCAAGTTTTATTCTGCTACAAAAGATCTACTGATAAACAACAGGATTTGTATTTGCTAGTCGTTCCTACAATGGATGACCTGTTTAATAGGCAGCCATAATCAAGATAATTTTATAGTCACAATGAAATGGTTTCTCTAGCCCTTTAAAGCATACATATTATGTAATAAAATTACAAATTTCTATCATCAAACTAAGACTATTCATACTTCAGAAATGTGTAGCAACAAAATTTAACTTTATTTGTATGTAGAAATTTTGAGATCACACATCAAAGAGCTCCCAAAATATTACAGAAAAGGCTTATGCAATTTTAAAATTTTGAAAAACAAGGAGCACTTCTCCAAGGAAGAAAAAAGAAAATCTAATGGCACTTAGAAATATAGAGTTTTAGAGAGCTAAAGCAGATTTTTGAGGAAATAATATAACTATTTTCCCATACCTGGAACCAATCAATAGTACAGCAGTTGATGAGTGATGGAAACTGTCTCAGACGATTGCGGAAAGCATCTCCAATTGGGCTGAATGCCACCACAATGTGGAGATTTTCTTTGCAGAAGTTCACAAAAAGTGCATACAAGGCCAAGGGACTGAGTTCGTCACCTTTTTCACCAGCCTGAACTGCTGCACGAACACCCTTAGGAATAATACATAGCATAAAAAATGTTACATAAATTCTCATTAAGCACAGCTGAAGTCCTATAGCAATCCTATTAATGGTAGCATCACCAGGAAATTAAATTTTTTCGTGGAAATGAAACAGGCAAAATAAAGTAGAAAACCAGAACAAGTAGTAAATACTCTATGAGAACAGGATTGCACTGTTTATCTGTGACCCTTTCAGCATTTGAAAGTGTTCCAGAAATGATCATCTGCTGCTCTGAGCAACCGACAGTAGATCATAACAATAGAGTAAAAGAAGAATTCTTTGGAGGAAGCAAATTTAAATGAATAAAAACCAACTTTGCTCCAGCTGGCACATTGTGGATAACTACCAAGTTCCAGCATACATGTGGTGGTTTGACTAGGAAGGAAGTTTCTTGGGAAGGTGGTGGTCAAACCAATCAGTGGCCAGAGGTGAATATTGGCACCCAGGGTGGCCACTAGGAACCTGGACACGCCTTGAAAACACACAGGGGTTAAAAGCAGAGAATTCCCAGGGGAACTTCCTCTTTGGGTCCAGCGGAGGATCAGAGCTGACCTCCCTTGCCCAGCTGTGTCTGGGTGGGGGAGGGGGTAAGCCATGCGGCCGGCCGGGGCCGAGGTAGGCCAGGCCGGAGGCCTGAGGGACCCTGGGATGCTTTGGACAGCCCCCCCCCCTAGAGAGAGAAACAGACAGTCTGTGCCAGCTCCAAGTGTGCTATCTGTGCTGGCACCTCGGGCTGAGGAGGAGAAGGGGGAGGGCAAGGAATGAAGCAGGTGCCCAGCCGCGGTCAGCCAGCTGTGGGAGTTAGATGTTCTGGCAGACAGCGGCTGAGATTTTTAACCCCTTCCTGGACAATGGAAGCCACAGAAGCACTAATCCTCCCTAATCTGAAGAAGAGAGAGAGCTAGATGGAAATGAGCAAGTGGAGAGAAAGTTCGAGTACGTAAGAAAATGTCAGCAGAGGATGGGAAGCGTCCTGGATGGAGGAGATGATTGGAGTGGCTTTTGGGCTGGACTTTTCTCTTGCATAGCCACGGGACAGAGCCTATTTCTTTCTATAATTCAGAGACTGTTTCCGGGGGGAGGCGATGGCTGGGAGCCACGAGGAGTGCAGTGTCAGAGGAAGATGTGGAAGGAACAGAGATGGATGAGGAGATCTCTGTTCCTGAGAGCCCCAGGCCCCAGGGGAAAGAATATGGGGGGGACTGCTGTCCCAAATGTGAGACTGTCACTCTTCTGGAACTGGGCAAAGCATCCTTAAAAAAGGACACCCAAGAAGCAGTTTGGATCCATGGTCAGTGGTGAGAGCACTGAACATGGAAGGAAGATTTGCACCCTGGCAGATTTTCCCTGGATGGCTGCCAGGTGTGCCGATGGAAGCGCAGGAGGGTTCGACTGTGCTTCTGGGGGGAGGCCTGTGGTGCGAGAGGGAGACTCCTCTCTCCTGATGAACTGGGAGGTGTAAAGAAGAGATGGTACTGGGCAGAGAATTGAGTGTTTGAGGGGTGGTTACTGGAGTGGGAAGGTAAAGCCTTGACTCATGGTGTTGATGGGAGAAGGTGGGGGGAGGAGAAGTGGTTTTTGAAACTTCCATTGTAGACATTGTGTGTATGTGTATGTTTTTTTTTTTCCTTTTCCTTTTGTGTTTGTAGTAGATGTAATAAAGCTTTATTCCTTTACCCCTGAGATGATGGAGCCTGCTTTGCTGTATTTTGGGTCACATCTCACAGTAACCATTCGGGGAAATATGTTTTCATGGGGGCACTGGCATTGGGCCAGGGTCAACCCATGACACACCCTCTGAATATGTTCACACAAATTATAAAATTGGAAAAGAGACATTTTAATATTGTCACTATATACCTGGTAAGAACGAAATAGTAATAGAAAAAGATCACAAGAATTATAATCTAACTTCTTTGAAAGATACATGAATCCAGGTATCAACATGCTCCATAACTTAAGTGCAAGAAAAACCAGTAGTAACATCAAGTGATACAGATATTGTAATAAAGAACATTTGTGTGTTTATTAAGAACCACTTTGAAAAATCAACTAGAAGCATACCTACTTAATTTAGTGAAATCATCACAGAGATAGGGAGACAGCACAGCATACAGTTCCAAAAACTTGATGTGTACAAAGATTGATGCCTCTCCCTCCCAAATTGTGACTGCTATTTCAAAAATCCAAGCCTGATTTTAGTTAATTTTGGTTTTAATTTGCCTGAGTACATTGCATTCTTACTTCTGAGCCTAAAGTCATGGAGCACCTTTGCCCACCTTGTCTCTGAATAGAAATGTCAGGACTATGAAATTCTGTCTAACAATGCCCTAGTGCCCCAGAGAGTAGAAGTCTCTAGAGAAAGGTAGGCCATGTGTTCCAATAAAAATGTCACATCTTTGCGCTTCACTGATCAATGAAAACATTATGATGCACAGTCTTGTCCTACACAATACATTACAAAAATAACTACAGCCACGGGGTATTCGTGAACAATGCAAGTTCTCTACATATACAACTTGATGTGTTTGTGAACAGAGCACTAGACCAGAATTAAAGCTTGCAGTTGGCATAAACTTCTCCATAAGTTTACTAAGTTGATTTATCTAAAGTCTCAAAAAGAAGTCACAGAATTAAATGCAAATGTCCATAAGCCACATTTCACACTGATCTGACCAAGTAGATTAAAAGGGAGGTGAAATTAAAGAGAGTTTCTAAAGATACCTCTATAATTTCTTGTTTTTCATCTGCTGCAAAAAGATTGGGAACCTCTCCTGTGTTGAGGACACTGTCAATATCTTCTAAAAAGCTTTCTTCTTTAATTTGTGTGTCTGTGATTAGAAATACAGTTTTCAAGCCTTTAACACCTGCATTCCTCAGAAGTCTCTGAAAATGCAAGACAGTTAAAATTGTACGTTCCAAAACAAAACTGAACATTCCAAAACAAAATTGTACATTCCTTCCTCAAAATTAGGTCAAAATGTTAGACAGGTTATTAATACTCACTTTCAGATCATCTCTCCACTCATTTGTACCATAAGTCTTAGAAATCTCTGGTTGAAAAACACACATTCTTGCCATGAAGGCTGCCAGGCGGGTCAGAGACTGCCGCCCGCTCCCTCCCATTCCAACCAGCAGAGCATTACCCCCGGACTGCTTCAGGATGCGACTCAGTCGAGACAAATGCTCCAACATGTACCTGCATTGGAAACACACTGATTACCCAAAGAGCAGAAATACAGGGATATCTAGGCACCCATAAATCTGGGAAACAAATTAAGGAGTAGCATCTCCAAAACAAATTTCTGAATGCAGGATAGAGTGGGGTAGAAAGGAAGAGGAAGAAAGAGAGTGAGCATGAACCACAAAATAAAGTAAAACTTTCTATTAAATTCTAAATTCTTCTATTATACAAATATCAGTGTGTAGCTAAATTACTACAAATTGCTAGAAAGAACATGAAGAGGTAAGCACAGGAGCACTGTAAGGATAAATGTGTTAAAGGAAATGAAAAACATTAATTCTCTACTTCAAAATAACAGCAGGATTACCAATTTTAACTTTCTTGAAGAACAGCAATTTCAGTATCTTTTTAAAATAACCACTGGGGGAACATGGTTTATGTCAACAAACATCTCCCTTTCCTCTACCTCTGACAGTGTTTTATAACTTATATGTGGAATTGACATAGGAATATCCTCAGGAAGCAGTATCTGCACGTTACTGAGAGTCCTTGTCACAACTCAGGCATGATTTATCTCAGAATATGAAGTAAGGCCTATAGGAGATCCCCTGCTTAAGCACAGGGCATGGGGTAATTAAAGCAAGCTGAGCAGCTATTAACAGTAGTCTCAAAAAAACTTTCAAACATTCAAAAAAAAATAATTCTTGTTTATTTTTACTGGTTAGAAAAATAAAAGAAACAAATTCAGATGTTATCCATGAGATTGAACTTTAGGGCTACAGTCAAACATGCTCTCCTGACTGCTGTTCAGTGAGGTCACTGGAATATTGCTTCTACACCCAGGAAGTGGCCTTTGATCAGAGGCGGCCAGCTCTTCAAACTGAGAGCCTAGCTGTAAATACAGGCACTCAGAATTCCAGCTTGGCAAAAACGACCTAGACTAAAATAAGCTGCTACTAGAACTGTATGAAGTAACCCTAATCACCTTCATGAAGTATCTACATGTCAAGTTACCCTTGAAAATATAAAGAGGTGGTAATCTCTAGCAACAGGGAGGAGGAAGGAGTTTGACCTCCTAATCTCTCAATTGTATCTCTGCATGATCACAAGTTAAGGTAACAATAAGGGCCTGCAGAGCCTAATATTCTACAGGATTAGCTGCAGCACCAGCTGGGCACATGGCTGTGCTGCATAATAACAGAGCACATGGACAGCTGTGACTGTGAACATCTCCCTCTTGGGATGCTTGTCCTTGGGGAATGAAAGTCCAGTGACATCCATCTTCACTGGTGACAGAAGCCTAGGAGAAGTACAGCACCTACTTGATTCAGTGCACAATGTTTCCATAACAACTAAGGAAAATATTCAAAGCCCCTTAGGAGAAAAGCTTCTCATTATTTACTTTCCAATAGAAAAAGGAGAAGCATAAAGAAAAAATCAGTTTACTTACATTCATAAAGGTGTAACACCACAAACACTATAAAGGCTGCATAAAGGGGAAGACACATACAGAAAACCACAGTCCACAAAATTGAATATACTGAATTATCAACTACAGCTTAAAGCTCTTAATAAAACAGATCATAAACACCTGAAAACAACAAGGTTCATTCTTGTTTTCTGGGTTTGATTATATTCATCCAGACACTGCTCCACAACATCACTGAACTCCTCAATGCTTGGAACCTCAACATAAAGTCTTTCATCTCCCTCAAGTTCTGGATCCATGTAGTCACCAAAACACAAACTTCTCATGTTTTCTTCGGTTACCTATGGCAAATATTCAACAAATTATGAAGTCAAGTTTAATATTTAATGAATATATTCCTCATTGTAATTTTAGAAAACAAATGAGAATTTAGACAAATACTCCAGACACAAGAATAAGCATTCCAAAATACTTTGACTCACAGACAACACCCCCCTCAAAATTATACTTCCTGCATTGTGCTATACACTTATTCTTAATTTGATCTTGGAAAATAAATGGCTCAAATAGCCACTAACAGTCTCATAATCCTGACCTTACCATTACACCAAATTCATACAGTTGTATATTATGAAATGAACAACTGAGACCACAAAGTTACTTCTTCTATACATGAAAGCAACAACAAAGGACATAAAAAAAACAAACAGCAAAAAAAAAATTAAGACAAGGCATAAAATATAACACAACTATACAGCATTTTGGATACTAAAATTTAATAACAATCAAGGGATGCAGTTGTACAAATTTCTTTTAAGGAAAAGTAGCACATTTTAAATGTAGTATTTTTCGAAAAGAATGCTCATGTACAACAGTTAAACCCTCCCAAAATATTTTCATTTCTACATTTTTTTCCTTATGAAGACATCTGGCCAAATTCAATTCAAACTTTCATGTGCATTTGAATCAAAATTTCACCTATGATTAACTCTCGTGCCCTAAATTTGCAATAAAAGCAATTATTTTGCAACAGGTTAAACATGGTACTCACAGATGATTTTCCTTCCTTCAGGTGTGCAAAAACTCTATCGAATGCTTCTTTGAAATGATCTTTCACAATATCTTTCACTAGATTGAACAACCAGGCTCTGTCCTCATTTTCCACCAGACGGTCATAGAAGACACGAAACACCTCGTGTACAAACAGCCGAATCATCACATGTTTGTTTTCAACTGCACTTTTCTTAATGAGCAAACAGCCATGGATAACCCGTGAAAAGTCACGCAGGTTGAAGGTATAATGAGATTTGGCTGGTGTGGGCAAAAGATTTTTGATGGCTTTCTTATACACCTTCAGATAACAACAATAGAGAACAACAAAATCAAAAAAGTAACACTGGCTGTACTATTATCATAATTCCTAAATGCCTTCTAAAATGTTATTTCTCAAAAAAGAATCTTTCACACTACATTATAGTAGAGGCAAAGGAACTTCAATGAACAAATTGAAGGAAATCTCCAGTAAAGTATTTGCCTCTTACCTCTAAAGTGGCAGTGACAATTTGATTTCCAATTGTGGAGAAGTCAGGAGGAAAGTCATTAATCTTTAGGTAAAGAGCTACTACGGTAGAGAAGATGCGGATCATTGTTTCATCACTGAAAGAGTTGATGGTGCAAATGTTGAAGTGTCGCAGGAACCGAGGGGTGACAGGATTCCTCCCACCCCCTGGAGGCCCCATAGCAGCCAGCAACTGGATGTCAACGAGGGTGATTTTAGAGGTGTCCTTAAAATCATACCTTCAAAATAAAATACCATGTGACACTTAAATACAGATATAACAAATTTGTTACACCTTAGATGCATCTATATGACAGACCACCCCCTGCATGCATAAAAGAAGTATTTAAAAATATATATAAACATAGTAGGCACTATGTAATATAATATATATTTCTATATATTTTATCTTTTTAAACAACCCCTCCTCCCTAAAAAAAAAAAACAAAAAAACAACTAGTCCTTTAACTGTGTGCCAGTTAATCTCAACATATCATTTTCTGGCACAAAAGAAAGACTATTTGTTTAAACTGTGTTCCATAAAACCTGATATGAAATTATGAGTACTAAAACTGTAACCTGTCAAGATATGTTATCTCTATTCAAGAGCAACAAATATTTGAGCAGTGCCTGGAATCACAAGATTAGCTGTATTTGAGAAGTGCCTGGAATCGTAGAATGACCCAGACTCAGGAAAACACCAGTTCCAATCTTCCAATATAAGCAAAGCCAAAAACCTCAAAAGCAGGGAAGACTTTCAACTTATTTTATTTTATGCCTATTATCAGACCTGATTTCACTGTGAATTTAAAAAAAAACATTTTGAGATCTTGTTAAAAAAAAGTTATTGACTAATAAAAACATGGATAATAGGGGAAAACAACATAAGAAATAAAATAAGATGTTTTATATAACTGCATATATATAGATATGTAAAGAAAACTGCCAACTCACTCTAAGGAGGAACATAAAGAAAAAGAACAAGAAACAGCACTGGAAAAAAAATAAAATAATCAAGGTGTAAATGAATCATTTTATTTAATGTACACTAACTCAGCTGAAGTTTAGCAATAGAACATTCTAAAACACTCAAAATGAATTTGATAATGAATTTCCTAGACTGAGAAGTCCTTGGACAGTAATATACAAGTTGCTTTAACTTTAAATAATGTATTTTTATATAAACTAAATTTGCATGAACATTTACAAACCGCTTCAAAAGGTTTTGAAAATAAAATTCAAGGGAATAAATAAGTGTAACAGCAAATACATCAACAAAAAATTTTCAGTTGTATTTCAAATAATTACCAAAATCCATGGTCAAAGAACTGTCTTAAAAGTTCTATAGGAGGCTGTGCCCCATACTTCTCCAAAGCTGGCATATTCATATCATCTACAAAAATAATGCACTTTTTTCCCATTGGAGGGCCAAAAACTCCTTTGCGTCTCTTGTCCAGCCTGGCCATAATAATGTTCTGCAATGCAAACAGGATCACTCAGAATACAGATTACATATTCATGTCCACAATCTCCTCGAGGCCAAAATTCTCTGTTCTACTAACCTGAGTCTGATTGGCACTGGTTCGAGCTGAAAAATTAATGAAGAACGGGAAGTAGCGCTCCTTTTCCAAGTTGTTCATTAATTTGTCCTTGACATACACAGATTTCCCAGTTCCTGTTGGTCCCACTAGAAGCAGTGGTCTTCACAAAGACATAAATAAACCACACAGACTGCAGAAATTGAATGTTGTAAACTAAAAGCAGCTAGAAGTCAAAGGTTTTACTAACTTGGCCCCTCTTCTTCTACCTCTAAAAATATTACTTGCCTAAAGAAGAAACTGAAGTGTTTTAAGGCACTCATTAAACCCTCTCATAATTTTAGTTTGCTTCTACCATCAAGAAAATGGGAGGAGAAACAAACATTTTTCATTCCCTCATTCTACTGCTGTTGGAGTATATGAACACACAGGGGAAATTTCTCCTGATAGGTCTTTCATTAACTCAAACTTCATAAAGCTTTCAGCCTTGGAACTTGAGGCTAGTTTTTATTTCATTCTCTTCTGTGATTTGACCATGGCAAATACAACTGATTTTGATAGGATTAATCAAAGAAAAAAATCCTAACAGATGTATTTAATTGCCAAAGTAGAAAGAGGGCAATTTTTGGGCTGTCCTAAAAGCATCATCAGATTGCAAATAGTAAGGCTAGACTGTAATAAGGTTTCACAAAAAAACCTAAAATCAGACTTTTGGGCAATTTTTTTGTTTGTAGTAAATGTCTGTTTTAAAAGGCCAAATAAACTGAGGGTTTCATAAAAGCAATGAACTCAAAGGAAAGAATAAGAGATATTTCTACCTATGATCAAATTTCACTTCAGAAATTTGTAGTGAAGCAACTTACTTTCCATGGGTTATGAACAGGTCTAGCAAATAGGTATAGCGAACTGTATCCATAGTTGGGACTATAATATCTTGAATCTTCACGTTTTTATCACTGTAACTAATTTGTTCAATAAATTCATTCCAGTGAGCCCAACCTACTTTGCCTTTGAGCTAGGAAGAAACACAGATGTAGAAGAGATTGGTGTTATACATATGAAGGGTTTCCTCTACTACATCACTTTGAAAAATTAAAGTAATGGATTTTAATAAATTAATGAATATTTGATGTTTCAAAAGTTCACACATTTAGTTTGCTTTACCTCACAAAAAAAAGAATTAAAGTACATACTAAACTTAGACTCCTTTGTTTTCTTAAAAACTTTGTTCAGTGAAACAAACAAAAAAACCCACACATACAGAAAACCACAACAAAAAAGCAAAAGAAAGCAGTCTAATAGGCACTATAAACAAAATAGGTAGTTTGTAACACAAACCACCTGTGGGCTTAATATTCTTCTTTCGTTTTGAACAGTCCACCTTATTCCTTCTAAACAAAAGCAGATTTGAATCTGCCAGCTGAGCTTGGGTTACAGAAGAAATATACAGTGGCAGTATTATAAATATAACTGAAATGTACATCTTAGTATTTTATTAAAAAATTGGTCAATACACTGGTATTTGAAAAAGAAATTAAAAACGTACTGTGGGATTTAATTCAACCAACATCTAACAGGCTTTGTACAGTTAAAATACCCACCCAGCTGCATTTTCCTTCTATTAGGACTGTAAGAATCTACTTAGTGGATGCAGAAGCTAATCCTACCTCATACACGTAGTCATAGACCAAGCCTTTCTCTTCTAAGGGACACTCCCACGTTCCCAAATTCTCTGGTAGAGGATTTGTTTCAGATTCCCCAGACAAAGTTTCCCTCAAGAAATTATCAAAAATCATCCTGCTGTCACCATCACAAGTTCCACCAAGGGACCAGATTATGGCAAAAGCAAAACAACCCTGCAAAGGCAAAAAGTTAGTAACTGTCTCATAAACTGACACATTACATGAGCCTTGTACAGTCTAACTAACAAACATAATTCTAAAAAATATTGTTAAGCAGAGAAACGTTAGCAATTGCCCTTGAATACCCCTGGTCTAAAGAGATTTAGAAATCTCACTACAGACAGAGCACACAAACAATCTTACTCAAGGACAGAGAGAGAGAGAGAGAGAGAGAGTACAAAAAATAAAGGCCACTGACTACAGCAGTATGTCAGATGACAAAGCCTGAGAGGAGTTCTAATGCCAAACGAGGATCTAGGAATTTTGTAATTTAATTTTAAATAACTACTTTCACATTCTGTTTTCTTCAGTTTTTCATAAGAATAATCACATAAGGTCAGACAGAGGATACAACTAATATAGCTGTCAGAAAACCCTCTGACATAGAAATTTTTGCTCAAACAAACAAGCCAATCAGTGTTTCACAAATATTTATTTCCTTTAAGAGAAAGAAGACTCTTTGCTTTACCTAACTTCTTGGTTACTTAAAAAGCATATTTAATAAAAGCACTATCCTATTTAATTGGAAAAAGAGTAACATTTTTTATCACATTTGTCACTTTTAAGACTTCCACTTCATCTGGGTACCTCCAGAGTATGAGGAGAGAGAGCAAGGAGGTAGTAGAATTGTTTCACATGTCTCTTAGTCATAGATTAAAGTTATTTGGATTAGTAAAATTGTTTTGAAAACCATCATATAGAGAAACAAATACACATTTCGCTCCATGTTAAAAAACCAACCATAATCCAGGCACGGATGCTTTTGTTGGTGGGATCTTCTTGCACAGCTGGACAAATCAACATTTCAAAAATCCGTGTGAGAGCTACTACAACATTGATCTCACTTGTGGGTACCAGTTCCTAAGAGATTCAAACAGTTGGATGTTACACTTTACATACTTTTAGTTAATTTATCTTTTGGAGATAAAATAATAAAACAATTAGATCACTGGCTAATTCTAAACACACACAAGAAGGCAAGGTTTACACCGACTTTTACTCTAAAGATCATTTGCCCTCCTCAGTCATCGAAATGCCAAGACCTTTAGTTTGTTAACCATGTGCATGGCTACCATGTGAACATTGCGATTAAACATCCTAAACCAAAACAAAACCCACAGAAGTAACTACAGCAAGACAAGAGCAAAATTCTGAGCATGTCACACCAAGCTTGCAAAGAACTACACATTTCCTCTAAAACTTGAAAAAGTACTTCCTTATGCAACATGAGATCTTTAAAGAAAAAAAAATGTACAAAATTATCTTGGGAAGACTTTTTAATCAGTGTTTTAAATACTTACTTTACTTTTTAAAATAAGAAGATGAAAACTATGATCAGGTTTCAAGCCTTAGCTGACATTCTCATTTTAACTCTTCACGCTGGTCCCAAGAGCCACATATTCATTCTAACTGTGCTTGTCATGAGAGAAGAGTCACCTCCTACCAAGGGTAACAGAATGGACATGGCCACTAACTACTGCAGGAAAAAATGACAAAAGATACCTTGCACTGTCTCTGACGGACTCTTAATGCTGGTGGTACCAACCAATCAAACAGTCCCTGCAGAAGATCTTGATGTTCCTCTGAATTCAGAGGTTCAGGCAGTTTACTCAGCCAAGAGGTAACAACTGGCCTCCAGCCCAGCTGAGAAGGTTCCAAATAAATCATGCCACAACGACTGACCGTAGCAGGCTAAGGAAAAACAGTAAACTCATTTTATTGTGCATTGAATAGACTACGTTTTGTTTTATATTTTCATTAAATACAAAACTTACTGATGCCTGGGAAAGATCCATTGTTTCAAAAATGAGAGTCATCTGAGGGGACATTTGGATGACTTCCCCACTCATCAAACAAAGCTTGAAAGATAAAAAAATAATATACAAAATCAGAAAAAAAATGGTATTAAATTACACTTCCTATCACAGGGGAGTTCTATGCCAATTTTTTGCCAATGACAATTGGCAAAACCAAGTAAAATCAAAGGTAAGGTCGACTACATAAAATGTTTAACCACTTGTAGCAATAGATTCTTAACAAGTTTTAGCTAAATTCTTCACTTAAACCATAGTTCTCCATAGTAACCTACCAGTCGGCTCATTACAATCAATCTTGCATATGACAAGAAGAAAGGACAAAAGATATCTGCAGCTATTATTGCTAATACTGAAGCATTCCAGCTGGAGACACACTACCCTTTTGTCCTAAAGTAAGAGTCCAGCTTGAGTATTTTGACACATTATCATACAGAACTTAGAAGTTCAAATGTTGTTTCTAATTTTTATATTTGCTTTGGGATTCCTAGGGCCCATTTACAAAAGTGGTGTTACAATTTTGACTTCAGAAGCCATTATTTTGAAAATGCAACCCTTTGTGTCTTGAGATTGTCTTGAAATGCAAGTTTCTAAGCTTGTACAGTCTTAGAAATAATGGGATTTATAATATAGAATTAATTGTAATTTCTGACATTTAAATTTCAATTATTTATGTTAGAAAACTACATTATGGCATTAAGGAAATACTACATAATTCATGTCTTTCAGCAATGAATTGATATTGTGATTATGATTCCAATACAAACAAAACGAACAAAAAAAAAACCTCAATCAAAGACCACAAAAAAAAAAAGCTCGTGACTTGTCACCAACGCCATCTTGCACTTGCTCTTCTTAAAAGTCAGGCACTGCAGTTTGTATTTGCGGTTTTGTATGTAGAAGAATATTTTCCAAATGTCACATAATTGTCTTCAGGCATTTTTTCACTGACTGATACCTTTTTGTTGTCATCCAGAACGGTGTTCATGCTCTCTATCCACAGAGTATCGATGGGGCCATCGAAGATTACCCATTTGCGCTCGGGGGTCTCGGACAGTGCAAATTCCCTGAAGGTCGTAGCAACAACCCCATCTGTCCACTGGCAGGGATGGACGTGGCAATGGGGAGTGAGACAAAGAACACAGAGTTCAACCTGAGCTGCCAGCCACAGAAACCCTTCCCTTTGCTTTCCATTATCCCTCACTTTTAACTGGTCTCCTCTTGTGCTGCAGAGAGCAGCACCTAACTTTGGAGTTGCACCAAGGGTCTTATAAACAACAGCAAATTAAAAAAAAAAAATTCCACTTGAAAAAATACTGTAAGAAAAAGGACTAACAATTCAATTTACTGAAACTTAGAAATGCTTCCGCCCTGTCTCGCGCCTTTTTCTCTCCAGAATCACCCTAATTCTCTCCAGAATCACTATTTCACATTTACTGCTTCATATTGTTCCTCCTCCAAACCTAAGTTTCACACTTGGGAACCCATGAGTTCATAGATTCTTCTAGAGAGTTTTTGCATTACTTTGATTATACAAGTTAAGAACAGACAGAAAAATTAATACAATTATGTTTGATATGATTTCCCAGCATGGATGCAACTATAAGAGGACAATGACCTTCAAAATGATACTGCTTTTTTTTTTTTCATATTTAAACCTATATAACTGCATACACACTGCATACATACATACTGCATTTTTATATCCTAATTAAAAACAGGCCACAAAAGTATTAGTTAAAGTAAAATTTAAAATTGTATTCTCATCCATGTTTAAAATCATAACATTATGAATTCAAGAGTTTACTGTCCATAATAATGGAAACATAATATACAGGAAACATTACTTTTAAAATTTGCATTACCTCATGGGATATCAGATCAAACTGCCCAAAAAGCTGGCCCATAGTGATTGATTTTGGATTTACAGTTTTATAAATGACTTTTTCTTCTTCACCATAACCACGCTTTTTCATAAGAGACAGCGTATCTGCCAACACATGTAGAACTTTGGTCTTCCCAGAAAATGACTCCCCCACCAGCATGAAGCTGTTAGATGGGAAAAAAATCCTGCTATTAATAAATTTCTCTTGCAATTTAGACTTTCAGAGACAACATGATAGCCAACAGTGTCAAACATATGCTTAAAGCTGATTTTCAACTAATTTTCAAAAAGTGAAGCAAGTAAATTTTCTTTGAATATAAAAAACATCTTTTCCACAAACCCAGTTTATTTGCAAATATGAAAATATGATTGCACAATCTTACAGAGAAGGTAATTTAATGAGATGAACATTAACCATCATATAGCTCATGTCATATTGCACATATTTCCTCCAGTTGCGATTCTGTAATAAAAGCTAGGAATAAAATGGCACAGATCTGACAACTAATATTTTAACACAAATAAGCTTTTACAGTCCTAAATTTTCACCATACTGGTATCAGTACCTAAAATCATTATACATGTGCAAGTGCTTCTGATATCAGGAAGAGTACAATTCCTGAGACATACATCCACAAGAATTTTGGGACATGCAAAAGCAGTATCAGTGATCAGCTGTTCCAAAGCTGATTGGAACAGAGGAATATTATGCCAACCTCAAAACCTCCTATACTTCATATAAATAACTGCTACAGTATAAGTCAGAATTAAAACAGATAGTGCAGTGATGGTAACCTTACCCATGTCTAACAATCATCATTTCATATGTCTGTATAATTTTCTGCATAAAAGTTTGTACAGGTTGGACATTATGTTGAGTGCAACATTCATTGGCACATTCCAGAAAATCCTAAAATACAAACAAATCATAATCTTATTCTGACAATTTAAATTACTGTCCTGCACAACAATAGAAGAGTTTATCCTCATCAGAAAGGGTTTCAAATTAATTAATAACTGAAATAGTATTAGTCAGAATATAGCAAACTTCCTGGAGGAAAAAATTCCCACTTCTCTACTTCATGTGCTGGAACAGGATTTAACTACAATTTTTATCTTGAGGAGAAGGCATATCACCCTCAGGAAACCAGCAGTGTGCTTCAGAACCATACATTTTTTTCAAGATCATAGTATTTACTGAAAACTTAAAAGTTAATAGAATTTGGTTTTTCCAGCATACTCATTCTTTCCAACCATTCTCCTATAAAGATTGCTTCAAGTGTTGCTAAAAATAAAATACAAGCACAAACCTTTATCTCACTTAATTATGTCCAACAATTAGGAAAGAAATCAGAAAGCCTAAAACTTGGTAAAGGTGCAGATCAGTTCCCAATGTGTAATGCATAACCCTTCTGAAAGTAAGGGAACTCAGATGTGGATTATGCTCAGCACAGATAAAAGAATTCCCTTTGCTACAAAGTTTCATTGCAATCATTCAGCAATTTTGCTCATCTTGAAATACGCCACTTGCATTAATTGCACCTGATTACAAAGCAAATCACCACAGAACAATCAACAATGATCATGACCGAGGAAAAATTAGAAGAGTACTTACATTGTAGTCTGCCTCAGGAAGCTTGACTCCAGGAAATAAATCACTGGTTATCCCCATGAACAGAGGTATATCATGTGACAAAAATTTGGGCTCATTCACATCTTTAATTGATCTAAGAAGCTAGAAGAAACAAATATGCATTTTGCCGATCTTATTAAGACACAGAGCATAAGGTGTTCAGCAATTAAAATAACCTAGTATGGAACAAAGATGAATTCATTAAATGGGGCCTTTAATAAGAAGCCCAACCATGCAATCATCAGAACAGCCCAGGAAAATTCAGCATGGTTTTTATTATCTTAATTTCACAAACTATAAAACATGGATCAATGATGAGACAAGATATGCTGGAAGTGCCTTCAGAACTCAGAACTGCATGTATCTATGAAACTCCTTAAACAAATATTCCCTCAGGAACTCACCAATATATCTTCATCTTCTGTGGGAAATTTTAACTTTAGATTCCCCGCAGCCACCAGCACAGCTTTGACGGCCCGCATGCCATAGTCATAGTGATACTGAGAGGAAAGCTGTTCTGAACAAAGCCTGTAGGTCATGACTATCTTCACTGACAGTGATTTAGCATTCAAAAATCCATATGAATAGAGGGAAATTTCTGCTATCAGAGCATAGTTTGGAACCATCATGGCTACCGTTCGGAAAAGAACCTGGAATACATACCCAAAGAAATATCTTTAAATAATTAATTTAGGAATGGAAAGCAATTCAGAACTTTTACAGTATCCATCCCACCATAAAACAGTATTATCAATATTTGCTTAAGACTCCCTAGGAAGTTAACCTAACTGAGCTACTACCAATATCCATCTTAATGTACAATGCAGTACATTAAGAAAAGTCACTGTGCCCCCCAGCTCTTTTCCCTCAGCACTGTCTCAAGAATGCAAGAATGCCATTTGCCCCTTGGACAGATAAACCCAGCAGTAAGGAAGGAAAATGTGGTCCATGGCAGGTGAGAGAATGCACTTTCTTTCAGCAATCTGCAGCTGGTGTGCTCCTCATGCTGCACTATCTCTGCTTTCAGTTAGCAAAGCCTCCTCATAGAAACAGCTCACCTGGACAAAACAATCATCACAAAGGTCACAGACGCATCTATCTTATTATTTTACCTTCAGATTGTCTGGAAGTTCAGAACGTCCTGCATAACCTGGATTCATAGTAATTGCTATAAAACAGTTGGGGTTAAGCTTCAGCTCAGTTCCTTCAAAATTAAATGTTTCTAGCTTCATCTGTATGGCTCTTTGGATGCAAAGGATCTGCTGTGCCACTACAGACAGCACTTCCAGTTCAATGCGATTGAATTCATCAAAACATGCCCAGGCACCTGATGAAGCCAAACCCTTGAAAAACTGCAAATGAAGAAAGAAACAAATAATATTGCTAACAGAAAAGATTCAAAAGAAACTAAAAATATAATGTTGGAAGTTTAATTAGATTTAAAAAAATACAATTACAATAATAATGCTTAAACCTGTTTAGATCATAGATCAGTGATGCACTGAATAACAAAGTTTTTGACTCTAAAGTAAGCTAAATCAGAAGATCCCAATCCCATGAACTCTTATTTGTTTCATGTTTTAATTAGCAACTTAATAGGCTTTCATAAAGCACAGAAAATGAAACATGTAGAGAACAGTATATAGCATCCAAGGGCAGCAGACCACAGGTGCCACATTTATTTGTGTCTGCAAAATAGGGACTCTAAAATTTTCATGCTAAAAATAAAATACAACATATATTTATTTTCTATTTACCTTTCCCATTGCCAGGTAATCAAGGCCATCAGAGCAGTTAAAGACAACACACTGAACAGCGAGAGCTTTAGCCAAATCTTTGGTGGTCTCTGTTTTACCTGTTCCTGCTGGACCCTCTGGGGCACCACCAAGGTTTAAATAAAAGGCTCCAATCTAAAGCACAGAAATAGTTCATGGCAATTATTTGTACTCCATTTGTATTAAATTCTTCTGAATGAAAATGGTAAAATTAAATTGCACTTGATAGTTTCATACACTTATTTTATCTAACATAAAAAGTATGGTTCTCCTAATCAAAAAGAATCGGAAATATACTTACAGCTGGGAAAACAGGCAAGAAAATTTAATTTTGACCCTAACAGAGAGTTGATTTAATTATCATCATGAACATGATTGGTTACTCAAACTTTATTATACCCAATCTTTCAGTTCTTGTTTAGATACACCTTTCAAGTTAAATTTGTTGCAGCTACTTGTTGCTACTCTTTTCTCTCTGTTTGTCCTTTAATATATATTTTTCCCCTTTTCTTTTTCTTTCCCACACCATTCCCCTTTGATGTATGCGCCTTCCATTGACCATTTCATATTTTCTCCTATATTCCATTGAAGTAGGAGGAAATCTGACAGAAAACAAGAAAGTTGCAGACTTTAAACAAACAGTCCAATTCACAGTTACAGGGCCACAGCTGTATTGACTGACAAGTTCTGGGAATACTTTATTAAGATTTGGTGGGCAAAGGACTAGCCTTCTAACTGCCAGAATGCCACGCTTCCACCTGCTGTGCTCTGATTCAAGGCTTGTGAGCCTAAAACCAAAACAGACTACCAACTGCATCACCCTCTCACACCAACGTACCTTGATGTTTTGATAAACAGATACCAAGCATCAGCTACAACCACACCATGGGTGCCTAGCAAAACTTGAAATCATACTCAAGCAAAGAGACTGCAGTAACGGATAATGAGAAAAGCTACATCTGAGATGACTTTGGTAACTTTCAGTTGTCAGGTTAGCTGAGGATAAACCAGTACAATAATAAACACTTTGCCACGAGCAGGGGTACTAAGAGTTGCCAAACTTGTACTTATCTTAGGAACAGTGTGATCACAAGTGAATCCTTCTCCATTTAATTTAGCAGCCACAGAACATCAGAAAAGCACTTTGTGTTCTCATAATCTTTACAGTAATCAAATATTGTCTTTTTTTCTTGTGTGTTTTAAAAACCACAACCACAACAGAAGAACATACAAATGTTTCAGTCAAGTTGGTGGGCTGTCCAGATTTGTAATTATGAGTGATTTTCATGTTTAATATTCTGTAGAAATTACAAACATGATCCTAGCAGAAATAGCAGAGTCTGAAAATAACCCTCAGCCCTAAAAGGATGGCTGCACTGAACGTTGTAAGCAATACTAGAGCACAGTAAATACAATTTGCAGTATCCCAGGAGGAAGCTCATACCAGGGTGCGGTAACACCTGTCTGTGAGAGGAGTGATCACCAGGCGTGGGGAGTTGCCGAGGTATTCGTAGGCATATTTCACATTGCAATTAATGATGCACACACGAACGTCCTCATTCTGCCAGTAATAGCGCAGCTGTGCAAGCCACTGAAAGTCTGTTTCACTCTGCACACCTGACAAACAGAGTTGACAGCAATAATGTTGTAGATAGCTGGATTTTCTATTAAGGTTAAATTTAAAACAGCTTTGAAATTATTAACGTTGATGCTTGTAGCCAAATACTCACAAACCCATCTTAGTACTGTACTGTTTTAGGCAGTAAAATCTGATTGGTTAACGATTTTTCATGAACTACATGTTAAGAAAAATGTCTTCAAACATAATTACCACTTCCAATCATGTCCTTGATGACATCTCTAGCATGAACATCAAGAGTAACCAAGGCACCCAGTGTAGTCCTTGTTTGCTTTGACAGTTTTCCTCTCACCAGCTCTACAATATCATTAAGTTGAAGCTGAAGTGTATCATAATAATCCTTTAAGCCCTAGGAGACAAAAGGTAAGTTTGAAATTGGTTATATCACAGTTTCAAGTGTTCCATACTTCTTCATGTTGACTAGATATCTTAACAGCGGTTGTTTACTAAGCTACTGTCAGTTTTATACTGACATGTTTTTGCATCAACTTCTCTCTTACCCACAGTTATGCATTTATGTTGCAAAGCTACATTTTAAACTATGATTGCTCTAAATAAGATTAAAGTACTTGGATGACAGGTATAAATCACTGCACATAAATTCATGTATGTCAAACACACATGCTCATAATTTTTCAAATTTTATTTTCATTGTAAATAACTGTTTGATTAAGCAAAATACCTCAGCTGAAATACACTAAGAATTATTTTTTTTTAATTATGCATTACACAATACCTTGGGTCCATTGTTAAGAACTTCATGTACCTCACTTGTCCAGTACATCTGAGAAACACACAACACTACTTGGCCAGGCCACTCCAGAACCCAGCGCTTTCTTTCAGTCTCTAGATAAGCCTGAAAGAGTTACACACATCATACAAACATAGTGTCTGGGAATATATATGACAATGTAATATGGAAGCTTATAATGTAATCCTATTAATATTCCTTGCTGAAGAATACTATTTTCCTATTTGCAATGTCCAAATGGAGCTTTAAATGCTCTTTTCCCCTTAGGTTCACGTTTTCTTACCCAATAATTTTAAATATTCTTAGAATTATCTTTCCATATTACAGAAATATTCACAAATTGTTAACTTCATACAAAGAAATACTTTCTGTTTAATAATTTTCTTTTAGGAGGAAGCAAGCATATTACAAGTGTCCTATTTCTAATTCATAAGAAACCTGAACTATTACATCGGATGATATATCCTGTAAAATAGAACTGCTGTGAAACTTTGAGAAGACTTTATATCCAGTGTTACAGGAAAACTACTTGTGTCTTATTCAAACTAAACTCTGATGTATATTCCTGGCCTATTAAATACCTGTCATGTTAACTTGGTTCTAGCCACATAACTTCATCAACTCCTGTGTTGAGGAAGAATTTTAGAAAGCCAAGAGAAAGACACAAGACAAAGATAGGTGCTACAGCTCTTAAATTATCACAAACCCCATACCATTCTTGATCTGGCAATTACATCACGCACAGTCTTCAGCATAATATCTTCTACTTGAATTAACCACTTCTCCACTGCACCTCGAGCTTCAGAAGTAGAAATGTTTGAAACCAGTTGCACACGCTCGCCTTCAGAACTACACATTCCTTTAATATCCAAATTGCGAAGGAAGTCCAGCTTAGCAATGCCTTCAAAACATTTTTTCAAGTGAGGCTGAACTCTAAGAGGATCCTTAGTCTCCGATAGGATCTCCAACATTTCATCATTAGACAAGAAAAAGAAGCTAAAAAAATTAGAAAAAAAAAATGCAACTGCATTATCAAGCTATTTTTAAGACTGATCTTATTCACAACAAAAAAGCCCCATTCAGAATCTGTGGGTTTTAAATAACCAAAGCTCATCATACCGGGGAAAGAAGAGACGTTTTTTTTCAAGGTAAGCATTAAGCCCTTTCATGATTTTGTCAAGAAGTTCATTACAGGTCTGAAGCTTCTCTGTTAATCCTGGCAAGGAAGTAGCAGTAAGAACCTGTAACAACAAACGTGCAAACTGTCAGCCATAAATGAAGTATTTCAAACAGTAGAAATTAATAAAATAAGGAACAACATAACTTTGCTTCTAGAAAGCCTAGGGAACTGAAATCATAGTTCACTGTATATATTCTGAAAACAAAGCATCCCCTCCTCCTCCCCCCACCAAAAATAAAATGCAAGAGAAGCTACTGCTTCCTGTCAGTAATGGATATTTCCTTTACCTTTGGGTCTTCGGCACAAAACTGCATAATCTCTCTCCACAGTCTATCCACAGTCTGAAACTGCCGTCCCTCTTCTGGCATCTGTTGCATAATATCCTCAGAAGAAAAGATGGGTTCCAAATACAGCCACTGTGCCTGCACTTTCAGCCAGTCATCAATATTCTCCTGAATTTGAATCAAGCGGCTTTCCCATTCCTCAATAAATGTTTAAAGAATGTTAACTTGACATTTCCAAGCAAATAATGTTAAAGACAACAAATTCAGGAAAGGTAGACATTGTGATAATCCAGCTCCCAAAGAGAAAAAAAATGTATACCAATAAACAAAATGAAAGACAAATATTTAGGAGTATAAGATCTTCATACATATACAGATGGCCAAAGGAGCTCAGAAATTTTTACTTACTTGGAAATTAATTTTCCAAAATTCATTTATCACTTTAGTGCTATGAACTTTCAACAACTTAATTGTTAAGCAATAGCCAGGAGGCTACCAGAGATAAATTCTATTTCATCTCCCCACAGCAAGGGCTCTTTTAGCTGAAAGGCAGCAGGGACACAATACCAGAAAAGCCACCTCAGCTCATAGGAGAGATCCAGCAAGTCCAGCATCCTGTTCCTAAGGATAATAGCAGATACCACTGCAGCAGGCTGCCTGTAAAGTGTAAGTATGTCCACTGAGCCTGCTTGAGCCTGAACATTTCCCACACAAACCAACAATGAACTAGGGAGAGTAACTGCAAAGCAATTCCACCAGCTTCTCTCCTGTCAATAGCCATGGTGTTAGCACCACAAAGACAACTCTAGCCCTGAAGTTCAAAAGCAGGTGTAAAGCACTGCCACCATTGCTCTGAGACCTGATTAAAAAACACTCTCCCAGCTATCAAGAACTTCCTTTGCCCTGAGGAAAACATTGTAGTTCAAAATTTGAGTCCAAAACTCAATAAATAAATAAATAAATGTTCTTATTAGCAATAATAGAAACATTATTTCCAGTTATGAAGAAGCAAGGCTAATGGAAATAGGGGTTTTGCAAAATATCAGAAAAAATAATCACGTTCTCTTGGTTACACTTGAATCTGAATGGAAGAGAGAATTCCAAAACATAAATAAGTGGGACTCATACAAATTCAAAAGATCCTTGCTGAAAAATCAACGAAAGCATTTCATTAACAACTCAAACAATAAAGTTGTAATACAATCGGTATACTATTGCACTACAGTTATCCTACAAATAAAAATGGTTGAAAAAGTACTCATTGTACCCGTATTTCATTTTCAAATGGTTTAATGAAGGGTGATCCTCTCATTGTCTGAGTTTTCATAATCTGATCATCAAGAAGAGCCTGAATATCATCCACTGAAGACAGAATATGAATACCAGTCTCACGATACACATTTGTGACGAAGGAAATTGAATCCCAGGTTTCCATCATGGTATGCATTGCTTTCTCTAAGGAAAATTCCTAATTAAAAAGAAAATAGCTTGGTCTAGTCACTGAATTGTTTTTTTTCCAACTCTTTAATTCAATATATAAGCATATCTAGCTGAATAAACTATTTTGCTCTAGCAGCACAAATTAACTACTTGTTACTATTTTTCCTCAGTGTATCCTTTTCTTGAACACAGAAAGCAGCACACTTGGGAAATACAGATGATGTCACAGGAGATACAAATGCTTACACTCATTATTAACATATAATGGGCCAAAGTCTCACCAAATCTCTTCAGTTGCATAATGGCAGATACAAATAACGCTAATAAGTCATAAAAGTATTCACTAAGAGACCTGATGTCATATTCGTCACTATCAAATCTCTGTGCTTACCTTGCTTGCACCTACACTTATTGTTGTAAACTGTTCCAAGTAAGAGGATAGGTTCTGCTTTAAAACTTTTCTCAGGGTAGTTCCAGCATCTGGTGTTATATCATATCCTACTATATCTGACATCTGCTGCCAGTGACGTTCTCTCATGCCAGGGTTACAAAAGACAACCACAGTGGGAATATTCTCCTAATTCAGAAAAGACATTTATAAGGTAAATATTGTCATATACATTATTTCTTATTTTTTAACAATCTTTTGTGTGCATTTAAAATTCTGCTACAGTAGCTGAAGATATTAAAATCTTTTCCAAAAAGTGCAGATGGCTGCACTTGGCTTTCCATTCAATTTCTTCTTCTACTGAAGAAGAACTATTAAAAAACTATTAAGCATAATTTTTCAGTAATGCTAAATTTTGCTTCTATTAACATAACAGAGTCCTATTTCAAAATTCCCAACTACATCCTTAAATGTTTTTCTGCATCCAAAAATGACTTTTCTCCTGTATGTGTGCACTCGTTACAATTCCAGAAACTATAAAAAAATTTTAAAATCCAATTTTATTAAAATGAATGGGACAGTACAATCTGGAAATGGGGATTCAGAACAGCCTCACTCTATCTCTGACTCTGCATCATCTACATGTACTGAGCCCTGAATGTAGCATTTGTCCCTCAGTATCAGATATTAATATCCCTTATGTTCTCGTACCTTAAATTCTTTAATCTGATCCAGAACTGAAGAACACATTGTAAGAGTTGGATTACCCCTCACAGCTTTGTGTCGCACTGCCTTTTTCTTCTCTGTTGCTGCTTTCTTCTGCTTTTGTTGGAAGAGTCTTAACAGTTTGTACATCTCTCTATAAAATTCATCAATCTCAACCTCCATGCTTTCCCCATCTAATTCCAAAAAGGTCCCATCCATCCATCTGAGAAAAAATATAAGGTTACAAAACAGAATAAAAATGTAGCCCACAAATAATTATCACTTTGTTTTGCAACACATGAATATTTAAATTAAAGCAAAGGTCCTCTTCCACATTATTGATATTCCTTGCAAAATTCTAAAGCCCAGGCAAAAGTGGCTCAACCATATTCTTCTGTGTATTAGTGTAATTCTCTTAAGTCAGACACATAATGAAACTGAGTAACTGCATGAATGGACAAATTTAAGTTAAACTCTAGACAGAGATTGGCACCCAACATTTAAAAATACATTAGGTCTTGTATTTTCAAACCCCCCACACTTTCAGCCATAGCACATTATAACTTCTGAAGAATGCATGAAATAATAAACAATCTCCCTTATACACAATCTCCCTTATATACTGAATTTATACACATAGTACAGTTTTGTGGTAGGATGTAACCACCAAACAGCAACACAATCATTTGAACCCACCATTTTGGACAGCTGCTAGGTTAAAACCAGTTTTGGTTACATCCAGATGATGAGCTCTCTAGTTGAGCTCATGTGTGTGATTCATGGTGTGATTCTTGGGGCTATCCTGTGCAACACCAGGACTTGGACTTCATGAATTTTGTGGGTCCCTTCCAGCTTAGGAATTCCGATGATTCTATGATTCCATGATTACATTTTAAAAATAAAAACAAATTAACATTTTTTCTAGCTGAATTAAAAATAGCAAGTCTGATATGTATGTTGTATTACTCTTTAACTTTCTTGCTAATAACATGTTAACAAGAAAACAAATCCATATTCTACATCTGACATGAATGAGACCAGGATAAGCATTTATCTCACTCTCCCTCTTATAGCATTTATAGATGAATTACCTTCTTTCTGTTCGCTGCCATTTCAGTATAAGATTAAAGAGTTTCTGGTATGGTTCTATCTCAGCTCTTAAGTTGTTGAGGAGTGGGAATTCACTTGGTTTCCATCCAAGCAGAGTCTCTTCTTTATTAAGAGCAGCTACTGTTTCATCAGTGTCCTGTACTGTTTTCTGTAAAGTCCTCAGGTCAGTCACATACTGAAATCAAATAACAGTATGTCTTGAGAAACAACCAAATTGTGCTCTGAACAGCTATCAAAATAAGATATCAAAATATAAGCTTTCACATTAAATTTTAGAAAACAAGATTTAAAAACTTGTCCGCTTATTGATGAGTATATAAACTGTGAAGAAACCAGATGAACATTATGAAAAATAAAATTGATTATCATTGCTGAATTTTAGAGTATTTTCAAAATGTGTGGGCTTCTAAACTTACTGTTCCAGGAGGCAGGCACGCAATTTTTTATGTATGTGGCATATCATATTGGTAACTGGGATTTATTAGCTTAGGATTTCTGTTTCGTGCTTTGAAGTGCTTTGTTTTTTAAAAAGCCAAAATTTCATACTATGCAATATCCTCCAATAAAAGCACAAGATACACTCTGAAAATTAAAAAATACTGCTAGAAATTCATGAAGTTTTGGAGTCAGTGGTCTGCTCTTCACTAGCATAACAATTAAGTTTTAAGGTTTGTAGGAAAAAAGTATCAAATTGCTACCTGTGCTGGTTTTGCATTAATTGATTTGTGGTGAAGAGGGAAAATGAATAAATTATTTTCATGGGTGCAAACACTCTTTCTGAACTTCTATTATTGGCACCTATCTGCTAATTCAAGCTTTATAGCAAACTTTCCTCTAAATAAAATGTTAAATGCCACTGATAAACAAAAATGGGAGGGGGACTGAGCTTGTTCACTGTGGCAAGAGGATAATAAATATTTTAGCTCACATTTGTTACACTGATTACTTTTAATTACAGTTTTTTCCATGATTCCTGTGTGTTAAACACATAAAACATTTCTACCGATTTTATACTATTAATCAAACCTGTTGCATGCAATCCAGTTCTGAGTATTCTTCTAATTCTGTCACAGATTTATAAAGCTTGTCTAATTCATCATGCAGGTTATCGCATTTCTGTTGCACTTCTTGCTCTCGTTCAGCTTTAGACTGTTGAATCAGCTACAAGAGAATTTTTTTTTTTTTCATTACAAGAAAGCAATGCAAAGGTGGGTGTAAGTCCTTTCAGTGATTAACATACATACTACCATCTAAACATTTAATGTAAACAGACAGAAAACTAGCAGTACAGATAAATTATCATCCTTGCAGCAGCTGAAATTTTTCTTCCTATGTCCCACTTCTGTGAGTGCAATCTCTATATGCTAGCACGGAACCCTCATCTCAATAATCACAGCAGTTAGGATTGCCTCAAAGGCCTCCTTCAGGAATCAGGAAACAGAAAGTAAAGCATTACAGAAAAAAATAGATATCCAGTATTTTACTGCCAAAAAGGATACCTACAGTTGTTGAAAGCCAGTGTTATCCCATGTGTACCTGTGGCTGTAAAAGGCAGAAATTCTAGAACATAAGACCACCTTAAAGCACTGGGTCTGCACAATCCAGGGTTTGTTTTAGGGTACCAAACAAAAAAATCAATCAAGAGAGAGTAGATTTCCTAAGACAAGGACACCTACTGCCATGCAAAATTTGTGAAGCAGACAACAAGGACACCTACTGCCATGCAAAATTTGTGAAGCAGACAAACAGCATTTCTCCAAAGGAGGAACCAATCTTTTCATTTTGCACTAGAATAAGAACAGACTCATATCATAAAGTATACAATGCAAATATACAGACTCATGAAAACTTGATGTAAAATTTTTCTTGTCCTCAACCTCTAGCACAATGTAAGTCACTTGACAGCCACTTACAGGGTCTCACTGCTGAGGGATTCTCACTAAGTAGTGAGATTCACTATGTATTACCATTTTCATTAAAAGGAGTTAGAACAAGCATCATGGACTCTCTGTGTAGAAGTGGAAAATTAATTTTACTGATTTTTTTGGGGGGAATTAAAAGAATACTTTGCTTGCATGGGGATAACATGCAAACGAAGTATTTTATAGACATAGCAATCTCCCAAGCTGGGTATCTTTTCAGCCAGAGGCATATTTACTACCCTTGGATATATGCATTAGTATCCAAACAAAATTTATTAAAGGAGAAATCCTTACTTGTTATATTTAAAATATACTGATTTTTTAAAATGTTAATTATTAATTCTTTAAAAATCTTAGAAGAAATTATTAAATCTATGCTAAAGTACTACAGAGAGGCAAGAGATCAATAAAAGGCTTGACTTACTGTGTCATAGACAAAGCAAGCTAAGCAAGATGAATACAGGTGGTGGAAGAAAAGTAATCTACAGTCACACAGAGAAAATGAGATGTTGCATATTTTCTATTAATGATTGCTAGAAAACATTGTTCCTCCTGTTCTGTTTTTGACAGAACAAAATACCATTTTAACTAAATGACTTCCTGTCCAGACAACACTCAGTCTCTTTAAGGACCTGACAGCTACATTTTCAGTACTGGACAAGTACAGTGTAGTGAATTTTCATCTGCCTATGTCTTACCTAGTACTGATCACAAGCATATTAGGATAATAAGACTTGCAAAAGCTTTTAAGTTACAGTGACAGTTTTAAAATTTAGCCACATAAAGCCCACTTTTGTTACAAAAATCTGGAAATACGTTATTCATGCATGTCTACATTAGTTCATGTTCTAAAGGGTTCATGTTATATGTGTATATACATTTAGCCTGCTGAGGAAATAAATAGCCCAAGTAAAGTGAGAAGTCTAACAAGCCAAAATATACCATAAAATAAGAAAATGCTCTTACAATATCATGCTCTTTAAAAATGAGGTTAATCTTCTTTGGCCAAAATATAGCTGTTGTATTTCGTTCAAGGTCTTCAGGAGTAAATGGATAAACATCTATCAAGTAACTCATTTGCCGACAGCACTCCTACAAAGAGAGATTTCACAAAACTTTAGGTATGATGGATCTGATTAAAATGTAGGGCAGTATTATCTATAAAGATGAAAGATAAATCTATATTTCATGAACTTTTCAAAATTCAGAGCTCCTTCAGCCAGTTGAATATTAACATTCAAAATATATGTGTAACATTTTTCAAATCCCTGCCCTGATCATGAGCTTGTTTCTCTAAATATGACTCCTGTGTTCTGTAAATCTATATGCGGAAATTCCAATGTTATTAAAAATATACAAAATATAATTTCTGCAAATGTAAACATAAAATACTTATAGACCTATTACCATCAGAAAATCTGATACATATTCACACACACATGCACAAACTACTCCTAATGTAACATCACCTATATTCTCCTCAAAGAGTAAATTGTTTCTTGTGTGTTCAAAGTCTGTTGACTGTTTTTACACATAAAATGTTCTTTATACTGTCTGTTAGATTTTCACAAATAGATTTTTAAGCAGTCCCGAAGTAAGTCCCCAAGTACGAAAAATAACCTGAGTGATTTATTAAAAGCTGCATTTCCTCACAGACTTGCAGAACACACAGGAATAGGAACAAGAAGCAAATGCATATGGCAAAGAATAAGCTGGATTTCCCACTTCTGTTTGAAGTAACACTGAGTTTATTCACACAGGCAGAAAAAAGTCTGCACTCTGGAATGAATTCTTTATTTGTATAGGTCAGCATCTCCAACAAATGATCAAGACTTAAAATATAGTCTTTTACCTTACTCCTTTGCACCAGGTCCTGAAAATCTTTGGTTTTGACTTTCTTCATGTATTCTATTATTTCTACCATTTCTTCTGTTGACTCAGGAACTTTTGATGCACATTCCTTAATGGCTTCACATTCGCTACATATCCTATAGTTTTATTTTACATAAAATACCAGCATTTTAAGATGTTAGTTTGACTGGTTTCAAACTCAGTTTTAATGCAATTAAAAATTCAAATTACTTCTTTAAGTATTCTCCCCTCACAAATTCCATTATTTATGAAACTAGAAGGGGAATATGACCAAGTCAGTCTAGACAAATACTGGTTTCTGACTTGCAATAATTGCTTTGTTTGGATTTTGGGGTATTCTTCTGAAATAAATGCTTTAATAACCTGTTGTTACTAAAAGAACTTCAGCAAACTATCATTAGTGTACACACAAACACTTTCCTAGTAAATATTGTCTCACTATGTGGAATCACTATAAAACTTGGCCATAATTGTTCATTTTAACTAAAATTGCAGTAAGAGTTTCCCCATTACTTAATCCATACCTGCAAATTAACCTCCTGTTTCACTAAATTGATATCCTGTAATTTCACCCATATAGAAGATAAAGAGGAGGTGGTGGATAAAATTTTTCTCAGTTTTAATAAGGCTTTTGATACTGTCCTTCACAGAATCCTTCTAGAAAAGTTGCCCAGGTGTAGGATGGGTGTGTTCATGGTGTGCTGGGTGAAGAACTGGTGAAGTGCAGAGCAAAAAGACTGGTGACTGTTACCAGCAGTGTTCTTCAAGACTCACTTGTGGACCAGTTCTGTTCAACGTATTTATCACTGATTTTGATGCAAGAGTTGACCATCAGCAAGTCTGCTCATCATACAACCGTGAGGTACTGCTGACTCCCTTGAAGGATGGGAAACTTTGCAGAACTAAACATTTGACTATGATTAAGGGGATGGAAGGTAATGAGTTGAAATGCCAGATTCTGCACCCAGGATGAAGTAACACCCAGCACAAATACAAATGGGGAGGAATGGCTTGAGAGCAGACCTGCTGAGGTATCTATCAGGTAATAAGAGAGTCTAACTTTGACAGTGCAGTAATACTGTAATTCACATATAAATCCAGAACAGTAATAAAGTTCTTGGATCTTTGATCTTAGATCTTTGATCTTCTAGCTCCTCCATTATCCAAGTCTATACTAATGTGTTCTCCTACCTTTTTTGAGACTAAAACAGCAGAAAGAAATACAACAGCCTGTGTATAGATCATTAGTTAGCCAAGAACCTTCAGTAAACAAAGTATGGTATATTTGCATTTCTTCTACATGTTTCTGCTATACATTTAGCACATACAGCATTCACAAGCAGAAAAATTCTACTTACCTTTCATTTTCTTCTCTGTAATCTGTAAATATTTTGTCCAGTAGGATTTTTGCAAAGTTGTTTGCGCAATTAGCCAAACCTTGCTTTAAATCCTCACAATTCAAACAGATCATAGGGAAATAAATCACCTCTGGCAAACTCATGATTTCCTTCTTGAGGGTGAAAAATTCATCTATGAACTTCAGAAAAACATTAGACTTTACACTTCAGAGCTGTTCTTTAAATACTTGGCTACATGAGTAAGTATTAGACATTGAAGAAAATAAGTAATGTTTTCTTCTATTTGCCATAAATTTTTCAGGAAAAAATCAGTCACATTGTAGGTAGTCGATATATTTTTAGCTAAAGGCTAAGCACCTGTTACCTTCTCATTATTGCTGTATGTATAGTAAAAATTATTTATAAAGTGTAGAATTAAAACTTACAGTAGTGTATTCATCAAAACTGGGTTGCTCTGCTATAAATCTGTTTATCCGTTCCTCTGCAGATCCATCTACAAACCAGCCATAATTTTCAACTACAATTCAATTACAATATATTTATATTACTAAAATGCATATGCCATACAGCAAGCTATATTACAAAGAAGTGACACAGCTATTTACACACTCTTCTATCACTTACCGTAGCCTTTAAAATGTTCCTTTGGGCCTTCTAAGTTGTTTCTGATAGATTTTTGCAGAGTAGATTTGGCCCATTGTACGGTGTGAGCAGGAAGCTCAGCATCCAGAGTTGCAGTGCCACCCGTTAGCCAAGCACGTATCGTTTGGAAGTTCTAGGAGTAGTTCAAGGGTTGATTATTTAAATTTTAAAAAGAGGCACAAGGATACATATACTTTAAAAGTAAGTTGCAATCTGCAGATGACACGATCACAAAAGTATGAAACCCTAACCATGACGAAGTTCACATGCTTTATACACATGTACAATGACTTCTCCTGGAGTGAAGAGTTGAACTTGAAATATGTAAAGGAAAGAAAAAATTATCCAACCTTGCATAAAATTAAATTATATCATATATGCAAATACAGAAAAACAACCCCAAAACACTTCTCAGAAAGTACCACCATATATGACTAGTGACCAATACTCAGTTCACATCTAAAGCCCCCAGAAAGGCTCTCCTCCCTGGAACCATAGACAGGTTCCCAAGACATCAATCTTTTGATGTTGTATATAATAGTTTTTAGAGATTTGATTTTTTTTCTTTTTCTTAAAAAAAAAAGGAATATCAACTCTAATTTTCCTTCTGTTTCTCTGGAGATCTTAACTTGAATGAAAATTTAATGAAAATCATCACACATATAATTAAAGATGTTATTATTATAATTGCAGAACCCAAAGAGCAGACTAAAACCATGAATAGCAGGTGCACCAAGTTTCTATAAACAAGGAATTACAAAATTACTTCAGAGCCTGGAGTACCACTGGGCGTCAAGATTCATGATGTGACCTGTAGAATCATTGTGGAAAATAAATAAAAGTTGCATTCTGATCCCATTGCCAGAGTAGCCAGACTCCTAAATCACAAGTACTTTCACACACTGAACATCTTAACAATTACATAATTAAATAAATACAAAAGCACACCTGAAGAGTCTGTCCTATACAATCTACTACAAACAGAATTGCTTCTTCTAAATCTTGTAAGCTTGGGTAAAACTCCATTCTATTGTCATCAAAAGTCAAGTCCATCTTAAATATAGGCAGACGACTTCTGTCTTCAGGATCAAAAAGTTTCACAAAAACTTCAGTTGTTCTTTGCAGTAATTCTTTCAGCTAGGTAATAACACAGATCACCTATTAGTTGACATAAAAAGGGCTCAACCCATTTTCCATTCATCCAGTAAGCCAGGATTTCCATTCATTTTAGTACCTCTGGCCTGATTCATGGATAACTGAAGCAGTGTGAATTTTTCTAACAATTCTAATTAGAAATCAATTCCATTATTTTTCTAATAATTCTAGTTAGAAATCAATTCTAATTTTTCTAGTGGGTATTAGTCCCAACCCTTAAATGATGAAAACTAATAAGTAAACATTTCAGTAAAGTCCATGCATCTATTTTTGCTACAAAAGTAAGCCTATTATGAATACATGTATGTAGACATGAAATATCTTGAAAGCATTTTCCTTTGATTAGACTATTGTTCCATTATTTTTCTACAAAGCAAGTAATGTTTTAATCCCACTATCTTTATCACAGGGAGGAAAGATATTTACCTGATTAGACATAAGCACAGCCACACAGTTATAAAAAGACTCAAGCTGGTCCAACTTTACACCATCCAAGGCTTCTGACTGAGTAAAGAGACCGATAACCCTTTGGTACCATATACTCATTATCTTGTCTTCTGCTTTAGAACAGCTTAGAGATGCATCAGTTTTTAAAGATTTACAGTCAACTGGTCCTTTCAATCTAGAAAAGAAAGTTACAGCAAATTTTATAAACAAGATTTAAACAAACCAAACATGGAGTAAAGCAACAATACAAGCTTTTGTATTACAAACCTAGTCTTTCTCTAGCAGGAAGCATAGTGGGAACTTACAAATTGCTTCAGTAGACTAAAAGGAAAGAAAAAGCCTGCCTCAAACTCCAGGATTTGCAGAACAACTACCAGAAAAAATAATGAGGAAAAATATTTTGAAAATTATATTTTTGAAAACTATGAAAACCTAAAGTTCCAAGATTAAACAGAAAATTCAGCTTCTGAAAACCAGCAAGAAGTCTGATCTTCAGGGTTAGCATAGAATTCTCTAACAGATGATACTACTAGAAGCTTATTTTTCAAATACAATTTTAAACAGATTTCTATGGGAATTAAGCATTAAGAATAAGTGAATAATAGGGAGAACTTTACAGAATTAAAGGTAAAATACAAATCCAAAGGTCTGATATTACCAACAACTTGAACAACAATAAAATACGTAACACAGAGAAGAAAAGTCTCATGTCATAACACAGAGTAACTTAATCACAGTACATTAAAACTGTGCATCAAAAAACTTTTCTGTGATAAATAATAGAACTGAACAAGCTCATCTTTGCCAGCTTCAAAAACCTATATGGTTTTTGGGTCAATAATTTAGCAGAACAGACTTTACCTGGAACTAGAGAAATCCACTACAAGAAAGTTAAAGAATGCGCTATAACCAAAATCCAGTAGAGTTTTCATTGTGGGGTGAAGAATATGTAAGGTGGAAATTATTTGTTTTTTCGCTTTAATATAACTGTCATGCCATGTACTAGAAAAATCCAGGCCTCTAAAAAAGAAAAATCAACCAAAACAAATAAACAAACAAAATTAAGAACTCAAGCACTACTTGAATAAAGTACTGATACATAAAAGATTGTATTCAAAAGACTATTCTCTAGGGTGAAAAGTTAATTAAATGGCACACATATGTCCTCATTACCATGCAGTGGAAGTCATAAAGATACTCTGTCTGATAAAACATGCTTTATCCTCTATGGTATTTTCAGATTACCTCCTCTTACAGAAGTCCATTCAATGTAAAATCCTAACTTCACCAACTACTATCAGGAAGCATTTATCGACAGATTTTGATATCACATGCTCTGATGCATCAGCAAATTGTGCAATTTGGGTATTTGTATTCTGTCTACCTAAGCTCCTTTTCGATGATGGGTGGGCATGATAGATTTGCCTTCGGTCTCAAGGTTTCATCTCATAAAACAAAAACCACATAAAACCTTGGCATTATATGCAGTTTTAGGATATCAAAGTATTGTACAATGCTGCTATCTGCCAGAAAACTGCCACATACACACACAGTTCGTTCCAGAGGCAGCTGTATTGTGACTTTAGTGTCTGAAAATTCAGAGCCAGGTTTAATTCGCAGTCATGAGTGCTGCTCTACGTAACTATAACAGTAATAAAACACTGTCAGTGCTAAAACTTTGTAGAGCATTCAGATAAGACATATTCAAATGCAAGATCCTCTACAGAGATTTTAAAATGTCCCAGTAAGGGGCTCCAGAACTAATCTTGTACCATAACTCTGTCCACACAGCTCAACAAGAATGTCCCTCATGTAACTCAGTGTGTTTTGCCAGTGAGCTATTTGCTAACTTAATCCACTCACAGAGGTAATAAAGGCAAAGGTGCCTCCTCTTCCAACTTATCAAGTTCTTTTATGTCTGGTGTAATAAGAGCTCTTCTCACTAAAAAAAACACATTAGAAGAAAATTAGGCCATATTCAATAGTCACTGTACTTCCTTGAACCAAGCACACAGTGGGATGAAAAAGTAATTGTGTCAACCTAGTCTACAAAACGCATTCTTCCAAAGGTAACTGAAAATCAACACCTTCTGCTGAATTTTTATACAGATTTGCCTTAATTCCAATTGTGGCTCCTGTTCCTGAAGGTTTTCAGATGGGTTTGTGTTTAAATAACTGAATACTTATGCAGTTTCTTTGCTGAGGGGATGGTCAGTCACAGCAACAGGCTCCCCAGGGAAATGGTCACGGTACCAGTCCTGCCAGAGTGCAAGGATCACCTGGACAGTGCTCTCAGTTGTATGGTTGAGTTTTAGAGAGCCCTGCAAGGAGCAAGGAGCTGGACTCGAATCCTTATGGACCCCTTCCAACTTGATATGCTCTATGATTGCAAGAATTTATGGCAACTTTGTTATATAATTACAGTGAGATACTATAATTATGCCATTGATGACATTACAAAGAAGTTAGTCCAATGTTAAATTGTTTGGTTTTTAATCTTACATTTTTTAAAAGATCAGCCATTCACTAAAATATTAAAAAAACTGGGCCCAATTTCAGATTCCACTTACTACAAATGTAAATAAATTAATACATGATTTCAAGGGGAAACACTTTCAAAATTCCAGTTCACGACTCTTTTTAAAAGGTTTTAAAATTGAAGTGAGTTGTATGAGTGATATCTGAAAACAGTAATTATCTTTGCAGATTTTATTGTGAGCTTCCTCATGTAACGAAAGTACCATCAGAAAACTCATGAATGCATTTGTGAATAAACAGCTTAAAAAAGCTGCTGTTCCTGAAAAGGTAGAAAGAATGACTAGTACATTAAAAGTTTCTCCTTTCTTTAACAGCAAACAGCAATACATTCTTGCTTCAAATTAACTACACAGTTTAAAGACATAATGAAATAACTTCAACAGCAGTCAACCTTTTTGACATGAGGTCTGCAGCTGTCTTTGCTTGAACTGTACTTTCAGCTGGTTAACTTTTTACTGGTTCAAAGAAAATAAGCAAGTTTTGCCTTAAACATTATGGCCAACACACATTTGATAAGGCAGGAAAAGCTAAATCACTAGTTAATTACAAAGATCCTGCCTGTCTGAAAGAACAAACCAGAAAAATTATTTTCAACAGGAGAATATGGAGTTTATAATATATATATTAACATTAATATAAGTGCTCAGTAATTTGTAGTACTTACACACACATCTTTGCATGCTTTTTTCATAATCCATTACTATCTCCTTCAAAATGTCTTCAGTGAGCAGCTCTCTATCTCTGCCCTCCATAAGCGACTGTGGCACCATGGCAAGCATGGACCTCAGCCACTGCTGCTGGATGGGAACCATTGGATTACTCTGCACACAGTTCTTCAAAAAGAGGTAGTCTGCCTGAAAGGGCAAGATTTTCAGAGGTCTAATAACTACCTATGTATGTATTTTCATGTAAGGCTTGGCAAAAGTCTGGTTTTATTCATAATTTCTTAATTTCAAAATTTCTTCATTTCCTCATTTCCTTAAAGGCAGGGCATTTAATCTAATCTTTACAGTATTCACTCACTAATACCCTAAAAACTGCTCTGTGGTTGGTAACATGGTCTCTCTGTCTTAATGATAAAATATAAAATAATGTACTTGTCAGTATGACATGTTCCTTGGTTCTCTGCTGAAGTTTATGGCTAAAAATAAAATAGTTCAAGGTTAAGGTTATTGTTCTTTGGAAAAACATTTATCTGGCAAAAAGTGTGGACAAACATCCTCCACTAAGGATCACACCTCCCAATAAGGGGAGTGGGTCTTGAGTTGAGTCTCATAAACATAATGAGTTTGCCTAACAACAGCTAGACAAAACTGGTGTTACCTTAGGCTACTCAATATAAATATTTCAATACCAATTTGAGTTTCAACTGGCTCTCAGAGATGAAGTCTTACTTTAAAAGCTATACACAAATGTAAAGTTTAGTGCATGTTCTTCAAATTAAGGTAACTATGTCAAAGACTACATTTTGTACAGGCTAAAGTACAACCTATGACCTCAACTGAAAAAAACCCCTGAAGCCTGTTAGGTTTTTTTTCCTAAATAATGATCTTTAACTAAGGTTAAATTAATTATTGATAGATGCTCTTTCTAAAACAGAAAATATTTTCCCTCTACAGGACCACAAGACAAGATTGCTATTTTGCTCCTATTCCATTTTCCCCCACCAAGACTACTTCTTCTTGTTTAATAGCAATAATTCTGCATAACATACTCAACTTCTCTTAATAGGGGCCATTCACTCTTCTACACCAAAAAAATCAAATGAAAGAATTTAACTCACCCTTAGTTGTCTTTCCTTGTCCATCTGTATAAAAAGAAATGGAAAATTGTTATATATGAAGAACATACAAATAAAAATACTGGAAATATAAAGTTTAGCAAATATTATTCCTAAACAAAAACTTTTTTCTACAGATATACAGGCATACATTTCAATTGGATTACCTGAGTATATAAATACATTTATGAATCACTGAGGAGCAAAACAAGCATCTTGAAGTAAATTCTAAGAAGGAAAATAAATGTCCCAATAGCAAAGAACTAAATAGGAAACACTTAATAAAGAAATACTTTCTCACAGTGGAAGGCAGTTCTGTGACAGGAGGCGCAGCATCTCTCTTATCTGTTTCATCCATGCTAATGTAATAAACTTCAAGAGCTCGATCAATTCTAAAGTAAAGCACAACATCAGAAGTGCAGAAAAACTACAAATACTACAATGAAAATAATCCTAGCACTTTAATAGATGCAATGTATTTTTTCATCATTACCAAGTCCTTGATCACTAAATCTCACTATAGCTATAGTAATCAAACACTGTTATTTGTCAAATATCAAATGTGTAATGTCTCTTTCATTTGAATTTCAACATGTCTTTATATGAAACTCACAGTAACTGATTAATCATCTTTTGCTGCTCCTTGCCTTTGTGGTATGCCAACAGCTTCTTCTGTGATGGTGATTTTTCAGATATGACTGGCAGAGGTAAAGCAGCGGGACGAAACAAAGTTCTCAAAGTCCGTTTACTGGAAGTTGCTTCATCTGAGTGCTCCATCTAAAACCATAACAAAACCAAAATTCTAGAACACAATCCTGTCCAGAAAGGAGTTTAACACATGCATCTATTAAGTTGAATGTACATAAGGCATAAAATGAGGTCATCTCAGGGATCTCCATAGTTTAGGTATGACAGTTGTTTCAAAAAAGAGAACAATAGTTTATATGATAATATGGCAAAGTTCAAGAGAAAGTGTACTTACAGAGCCTGCCATATAAAGGAAAAAAAAAAAAAAAAAGAAAGAAAGGAAGAAAGAAAGAAAAAACCCCCCAAAAACCAATAAATTTGTATTCTGCGACTGGGCTAAGGTTCAAATAAAAGATCACTCTTCTAAGGCGGCTTCATCGCCTGAGTAGGGCTATTCCAAAGACTGATGGTCGGGTTCCCCTGGAAACACGATGCACAAATTCACCACTGCATTTCAACAGCTTCCCACAGGGGAGTAGAAAGCCAAAGCTACCTCCTAAATCAGTAGTATGTTCTAAAAACGCACCAAACCGGGGATGGTGGATGCACCAAAGGACACAAAAGACTCAACTACGGCCGGCCGGGACATAGCCTTTTCCCGGCGCTCCCTCAGTCCCGCCGCTCACACCTCTCCCGGCGCCGCGGCCCCTGCTTGGGACAACAGCGCGGTTGCCCCGGAGACGAGGGCGGGGCCCGGCCCGTGAGACGTGCCCGGGGCGCTCCCTGGCCGAGATCTGTGCCTCTCGTGATGACAGGAAATAAAGAAAAAGAAGCTTGGAAAAACCTTACCTTGACCGTCCCGGTCTTCCACAGGGTTGGCACAACCCGAGCGAGTCAGAAAGTCCCTCTGCTCCAGCCTCTGCCTGCACGAAGCAGATCACAGCAAGAATGCTTGAGAAATTATAATACCCTGAAGCATCAGGGGGCTGTTGCTGAGCTTTTGCTGTTTGTACAACTATAAATGGAAACTTTAAGAATCTCCACAAATTTGCTACCCACCTGCCCACACTTGACAAAAGAGGCTTTAAAATCCTAATTTTGTGGCTGTGTGGGCAGTGCCCCACGCGCAGAGGCTGCGGGAGCAGCGGGAGGGAATTTTATGTGTGTTTTCCAAAGTCCTGGACACCTTCCTAGCGTGGCTCTCACTGCCCGGGACTATTCAGCGTGAGGTCTCAAACCAGACATGAAATGTTTTCTCCCGAACAGAACACAAACCCAAACCCTCGACGTTAAAGGATTCATCCATAGGCAATCAGCATCGGGGCGTTATGAGTGAGACCCGCCCACGCCTCGAACATATGTTACAAGCTGCACTGAGTCGAGGGGGTTTCGCTGCTGAGGAAACGGAACCCGCTGGTTCTCCGGTCGTCTAGACTCACGCCGTGCCGGCGGGTTAACGGCGGGGCACGGGGCACCGGGAGGGGGCGCTACCTCACGGCCAGCGGCGCNTGCGTGCCGTCCGAGCCCAAGCTGAGCCTGCGGTTCGTGCTGCCCGACGGCAGTACTCGGCACATGCAGCGCGATCAGGCGGAGCCGCTGGGGCGGGCACTGGCGCGCATCGCCACCAACGCCGCTAAGGGCCACAGCAAGGCGGGCAAGAAGAGCAAGAAGGCGCGGGCGGAGGGCGGCGCGGAGGGCGAGGCGGCGGTGCCGGCCGTGCGGCTGTTTTCCCGCGACGGCGCGGCGGTGGCGGAGGAGGTGCCGAACGCGGCTGCCTGGCAGGACGGCGCCGTGCTGCACATAGGGGACGCGCGGTACCGCGTGGAGCGCAACCCGCCAGCTCTCACCGAGCTCCGCCTGCCGCGCTCGCTCCTCGCCGGCTTCCCCGTGTGCCCTAAGGTGAGCGCCGAGTTCGCCGCGCCGCAGCACTGCCTGTTCCGCTGGTTCCGCGAGCAGCGCCCCGCGGGCGGCGGGGACGCGGCTGGGGAGGCCTGGGTGGAGACGGCGGCGGCCGAGCGCGTGTTCACGCCGTCGAACGCGCTGGTGGGGCTGCGGCTGAAGCTGCGCTGCACGCCCGGGGATGGGGAGCAGCGCTACGGCCCGGCCCTCGAGGTGGAAAGCACCGGCCCCGTGGAGGCCGGGCCCGGCGCCTGCACCTTCGACGCCCGGCACCTCTACACCAAGAAGGTTTGCGGCCACGGCTCCATCCGCGCCGTCTCCTACAACATCCTTGCCGACACCTACGCGCAGACGGAGTTCTCCCGCACCGTGCTCTACCCCTATTGCGCTCCCTATGCCCTGGAGATCGACTACCGCCAGAACCTGCTCAAGAAGGAGCTGGCGGGCTACAGCGCCGACCTCATATGCTTGCAAGAGGTGGATAAATCTGTCTTCGTGGACAGCTTGGCCCCGGCGCTAGATGCTTTTGGACTGGAGGGGCTATTTAGGATTAAGGAGAAGCAGCACGAAGGCCTGGCCACTTTCTATCGTAGGGACAAGTTCAGTCTCCTCAGCCAGCACGATATTGCTTTCAGCGAAGCCCTGCTCTCAGAGCCACTGCACAAGGAGCTGTGTGAGCAGCTGGCCAAGTACCCCCTGGTGCAGGAGAAGGTGCTGCAGAGGTCCTCTGTGCTGCAGGTACCAGCTTTGGCATGCCTCCTTCTCTTTCCCTTCTGTTTTCCCCCTATCTCCCTCCTCCCACTGTCTACAGGTCCAGCCAGGCCAGCAGAAGGGAGGTGACGGATTAAGAGTTTGAAACTTTGTTTCTGGGGTAATGGATAGAGCAGAAGATCAACTTAGGAACAAAAACAAAACACTGAGATCTTACTGAACTGCATATATGGAATTACCAAAATTTGATTAAAAAAGGCAATATTATTTTGCTTTAAAATGAAGGCAGCTGTTGAGATTCTGGGCCAGGTAGTGATTCCTGGCTGGTGGTTTTGGCAGCCACTACTTACTTTTATATGTCAGAATACATTTTATAAAACTTAGATCTTATAAATCAATTTTAAGTAAGTTAGTTGAGTATGCTTTATAATGCCTCTTTAGCAAGTGACAGGAGGGAGACAAATAAGGTTGGACAGGTGTGTGAGCTTCCTGATGCCAGAGGGTCTGCCCACAGAACTGTTGTGCAAGTAAAATTGTGTAAGATAGAAGGTTGTGTCAGGAATTGCAGAAACACTGGTAGAAGTTTCCTGCTCATGGACTGAGTAGGACTAACAGGATTTCTTTGATAACTGAAATCACCTCCAAATTTTTGTTCAATTTAACAATTATGAAATTCTACATTTGCTTGCTAAAACCGGAGATTTAGCAGTACTGTTGCACAGAGTGAATACAGAAGTATTTCAGAATGGTACAGCCTGAACTATATCTTATGAAAAAATATGGCCAAACGAGACACAGTCAAAAGAATGTTTGTTAAATGATGTAGTGGTAATATTTTGGCTGATACCCAGACCTTATATAGAAGATTATTGAAAAGTACAGCTCCTAAATTGAGTTTATTGGTTATAAGCATCAGATTCTTTGAACTGGATTGCCACAAAAGCATAAGCTGACTAGTGCATTTTAAAATATATAACCTCTCTATTTAAGACTTAAGAAAGACTGTTTTCTCTCTTAAAGGTTTCAGTTCTTCAGTCTACAACTGATCCTTCCAGGAAGCTTTGTGTAGCAAATACCCACCTATACTGGCACCCCAAAGGTAATTTTGGCACATTCCTGCATGTAGGATAACTGGGTTTGGAAAGGTTTTTGCTTTTCCTTGGGACAATAGATTTCCCACCATTCTTTTGCAGCTATAGCCTTTCTTCTGGAATTGACGGTTTCCTGCCTCACTTCTTACCTAGATGAAATCAAGCCAGACTCCTAGGTCTGTTTATATATTTATTTTTCTAATGTGCCTAGGAGTCAATAGAATCCATCTGAAAGCAAGGCAAGTCACATTACACACAATTCACCCAAAAAACAGACCATAAAATAGAGAGAGCTTTGTGTGTGCTTATGGATTCCCAGGCCTGTTGAACATGGAGCTCTCCCAGTGCACTTCCAGGAGGGGCAACCATAATGGGCTCCAGAAGCTGTTAGGAGAGATTCTTCTCTTCTCAGTTAGTTTTCTTTTGGTTCTGCGCCTTTTTGACAATATTATTAGGATGATTGCCATGAAATGGAAAACTGCTGTATATGTGTGTTAAAGCTTCAGAGTTCTTGCGTGGGCTAGTTTAAGTTGAAATTGTCTGTTACTCAAAAACTTTCATAGTCACAAACTTTAAAGGCTTCTTAATTCATTAAAACAATTCTAAAATTCAGGATTGCTGTTTCAGAGCTATATATGCTTAAATGAGCAACCCAGTGAGCACCTCCAGTGCTGTTCTACATTATTTGAAGTAATACTTTTTTATGTCCTTAGGTGGGAACATCCGTCTGATTCAAATTGCTGTGGCCATGTCTCACATCAAGTACGTAGCACGTGACTTGTATCCCAGGATCCCAGTCATGTTCTGTGGGGATTTTAATAGCACACCCTCATCAGGAGCTTACAGTTTTATCAGCAGTGGTGGCATTGCTGAAGATCATGAAGACTGGGTCTCAAATGGGGAGGAAGAAAGGTGCAGTATGTCCCTAAGCCATCCTTTCCAACTTCTAAGTGCTTGTGGAGAACCTGCTTATACAAACTATGTTGGTGGGTTTCATGGATGTCTGGACTACATTTTCATTGACAGAAACACTCTAGAGGTTGAACAAGTTATTCCATTGCCAAGTCATGAAGAAATAACAACCCACCAGGCTTTGCCAAGTGTTTCACATCCTTCTGATCATATAGCACTAATATGTGACTTGAAGTGGAAATAGAATAGCTCTGGCATGGTGCTTTTGGAGGTTTTTAAACAAGAAATTTAATTTAATGTACTTCTGGGCAACTGAGGTTAGACCCTGACTTGTATGCTACTAAAAGGAAAGCCAAAATGATTAATGAAGAGTTCATGTGTTTAATGGTTCTACTGAGTATTGTCACACTGTTCAGAATATTTGCGTGACAATTTCCCCTTTTTTTATGTGCTAATGGGAAAAAATACATTGAATACCGGGTTTTGAAAATTGGATTATTATATACCTTTTAAATGGTGTTTTTAAAGGATTAAGAATTATTTTGTTTAAAAAAAAAAGGAATTTAATCTGATTTGTAAGACAGTCTACAAATTGAACCCTGTTTAATTCAGAAATAAACACAGAACCCAAACTCAAATGGATTTTAGTTGACTCCACTTTAATTAACACAATGGTAATTTAAGTTCAGAAATTGTCTTGTTCACTTACCATTACTATGGCACAACTTCTAGTAAATTGCATGAACAATGTATTTGTAGCTACCAACTTCTGAAATTATGTTCTTAATTATCAGAGAGTAGACTTGTCAAAAATCAACCATGTTAAATTCAAGGCTTTAATTGATTTGAAAGCAATTTGCCCACATAACATGGGCAATGAGGATAATGTTAACACCTTGTGAAATTGGACTACATGAAGAAACATCGTCTACTTTGAACATATGCTCCTTCTGGTTTGAGTCATCAGCAATAAAAGATACTGGAGTTTAGGACAACCAGCTTTTTATGGGAGGGAGCTTTTTATGAGTATCATCTGTTTTCAGGTAGGGAGAGATACAGAAGAAAGTGGTGCATTAGTTATCTGTGCCTAAATCTTTACAAAGAAACACAAGTGACTTGCAAACCTTTATCACAAAGACAGCCTGAATTTTTAAGTGTTTTTACTTGCTTTTTTTCTTTCTAGAAATAGCCTAGTTTGCCCTATTTTGTAGGATGCAGGGAAGTGTATTTTATCCATACCTTCACGGAATGCGTTGGAGTGGGTTCAGTCATTTAATAAGCTTCTTGCCCTGCATCATTAGTTCATAGGATACAAAAAGCATTTGGAAACCATTCACTAGATCTTCCGCTTTCACCTAATAAAACTCCCTTTTATCAATTGTCTGTCACTGTTGTCAGTTTGGGTTTTTTTTCTAGTTACTGGTGTCTTTCCAGTACTCTGAGTCTGTAAAAGCCTGCATTGCTGAAGAGCTCATGTAAATGTCCTTTGAAAGCAGCTTCTTTTCAGCAATATAGGCAGTTAACCTTCCATCTTATCCCAAACTCTCTTACCTGATCTGCTCTACCACCTGTGAATTGTCTCCTTGTTCCTGCTCATGCCAGACCAAGCTAAAACAGGGATGTGATCCTGTTAAAAATACAGGGCTTTTAGTTCTCTTGCTTGTAGTATCATTTTAGTGGATCTTTATGTCTTGAACTTAGCTACCTTAAAGCCATTTGTGCCCAAAGAACAGGCTTGGAGGTGGGTGGAAAGAGGTGATGAAAGCTTGTAGCAAGACTTTAACCTGCTCCAGCAGATCCACCCCAAAACATAACACAAGACCTCAATGAAATGAGGGCTCATTTATTCCAACAGCTTTGCCAGGCTATATGTAAGCCCTCAGATTTCTGGTTTTGTTAAGTCAGCACTTTAGCTAAGCCATATGGTAGCTAAAGCACCTTTGGATACAAAAGGGAAGCAAAATGGAATGTGGCAATAAACATGGCAATGAAGGATGTTAGATCACTGCACTAGTGATGGAGTCTCCCTGAAAAATTTGACCCTAAATAATTTGGGTAGATCTTGATCAGTTTTTTTAATAAGTCTAATTAAAAAATAACATGTAATTCAGTCTTGCATGAGTTGATGTCTGTACTCTCCTAGACCGCAAAATTCATAGTAAAAGTATTGCTAATTCATAACTTCAAGATACACGTGAGGAGAAAAATCTTGCAAACAGAATGAAAGTTGTAAATCCCCTATCTGGGCAAATAAATTTTACTAATTTAGTAAATGAGGGAACACTTATACCTGAAGATGTAACATTTGCAAGCATATGTCATCTTAAAGGACAGAACAATTAATTGGAAGATCTGTTCAAGAAAAAAATTCAGTATCAACACCAGGGAAAACACTGAAAATGCATTACAGCTGAGTCAGAAATATAGAGGCCTACAAATTGCCAGCTCTGGGAAAAAAAAGAAGGGAAAAAACCCCCAAACTCCACTGAGTAATACAGGGTTTTGGGCTGGCAGGAGAAATATCTCAGTCACTTAGAACAGTAAGATTGCAGTTGTGAAGTTTGGAAATGAGATCGTACTACTTACATAGGCTAACTGAGCTCCCCTTGTAACTCCAAAGAACATTCTTGTCCTCATTTTTAAGTACCGATCCATTGCAACTGGGTTACTTTGTCTTTCCCAAAATATTAAAAATCTGTAACTTGTCCCTGAAACCAGAAGATGGAGCTGCTCAGAGAACAAACTTGCCTGGTACTCTGCCTCCCCTCCGAGAAACAGCAGCTTCCTCCCGCTTGCTATGCTGGCACTTGGGCTGCTGCCTCTGCCTCCCTGCAGACCAGGGAGAGAGAGTGCAAAGGGAAGCTGGAATCTGCGGGAAGCAAGTGGTGAGGACAAACACGGCACTGGAACAGGCCCTTGCACATGGCAGATAATCCTTTACTATGTTTAGGAGAAATTCAGCCCTGTGAGCTGGTGCTGGGGAATCTCCAGACCCAGTATCTTCCATTTAATTAGGAAACTGCAGCAGCAGAGGCTGACTGCCAATAGCAGCAATGTGTCAGGAACCTCTTGAAACCTGTCAAGAAAGAGAATGCAGCACTAGGGTCTAGATTAGAAAAGGCACAGTTAAAAAAAACCTGAGTTTTTTGGGGTAAAAGAACCCTTAGGTATACCTTTGGCCCAGAGCCCCCACAGTCCCAAGCTGTATTTACATCTGTGTAAGGTAACAGATGGTGCTTCCTACTGCACATATGTTGGTTTTAACTCTCATTTTGGCTCCTCCTACAACTCTGGACCTTACCCAGCAATTAATTCTTCCTCTCTAAATCACATCCAGAACCCATGTTTGTTCAAGTCCCATTCAACTTGTCTTCATTTTATTTCATAAACCTAAACTCACCTGTACTTGTTCCTCATCCAGCAATTGGAAAGCTCCATGCCCTTCACAACAAAAAACTGGGTAGGATTTTCTTTGCATCTTTGTAAATGTGGGTGGGATTTTTTTGGTTTTGTTACTCTACTTTCCCAGACCACCTGTCAAGGAAAAAGGAAAATCTATTTGCCTTCTACTTGAATTTCCCATCTCTAATTCATTAAACTTAAAGAGAGACAGTGCTGCCTCCTGCCTGGCTATTGTCGTAGGAGGGAGAAGTTTCTTCTTTCACAGTGGCTCCTGCTGTGGACAAACTCATCACTCACAAGAATATTACAGAACTAAGGGCACTCAAAACACTGACCTTCTGAAGGCAACAGACTTGACTCATTTTTAGGCTCTAGGTATTGTGAAATATTTACCTGTGTATTTGATACATACAAAATCAACCAAGTTCTGCCAGATCCTTCAGACTGGTCTGGCAACTTGAAACTCCTTTCCCCTGACCATTATCTGTTCCAGACAAAGGGGTCTCTTATCCTCCTGTGACAGTACTTGAACTCTCACACATCTCTTGTGTCATTGCTATTTTTGAAAGGTTTACTTCAAGCATTAAGTAAAGTACCTGTATGTATCATAATAAAGCAAGCAAGGATGCCAAATATGATTGAGAGAAGGATGAAGAAAAGGGAGGAAAAAACTGGTATGAAAAAAAACAAGGGGAAAAATACCCAGTGTGCTAAGGCATCAGAGCTTTCAACATGACAAATTAATTGTGTGGTTGCCTTGTTTCTCATATTCTTGGTATAGAAAGAAAATTGTTTCAAGTCTTCCTACTCCTACCCAGTAAGAGGAAAGGCCTCAAACATTTCTGTTCTGGCAGCTCAGCTTTATTCATAAATCCAATGGCAGCATATGAAATGTCGTTTCTTAAGTCCCCATTCTTGACAAGGGCGGGAAAGACATACTTGGACAAGGCGATGTGCAAAGTTTCATCATATTGCACACTCAAACTGCCTTTGTCCAGACCTTTACAGAAGGATTTCTTAGACTAACAAGGGACTAATAACTGGGCTCTGAATTTTCTTTACTGGAAAACCCCAAACCAATGTTTTACACAGCCTGGGCTATTCCTGTAAGCAATTAAAAAATTTAAAATCATGCATATACTTAATATTTGAGAAATAAGTTGTGTCACCATGGCCAAATAAAACAAAACCCACTTTCTTCAGTATTTTGTTCTCTATAGTTAAGCTGGCCATCTGACACACTGAAATAAAGCTTCCTGTACACAAATATTACTTGACTAACTCCCCAGTGCAGCAGAACTTACCCATTTGTTTGACTATAGAAGGTAATGTATACAAAGAGACATTTCAGCTACTGGAACTCAGGATTTCCTGTCACTACAGTGAATGAGGAACACATTTTTAGCAGTCTCATGCCTGTTCAACATTTTGAACTTTGGGGACAGCAGCTCAGTTCAGGTACTTGTCTTCTGACATGGAAATTACAAACTGTGTTAGTACCTAAGCTCTTAATAGACTTGAGAAAATTGGGTGTTCATGGGAATTGCATCTTCCTCTGAAGAACAGAGCTGTACTGTATGTTGTTACTGATATACAACATTGTCTTACTGCATTTCATTGCAAGCTGTAGCCTCAACCTTCACGCAGACTTCATCACTCTTAAATGAAGCTCAAGATCTACATTACTTTCTGACTTTGAGAAATTATTCATTATATAGCAGCATTACACCTACTGATACAAAAACCCAAACATGATGACTCAGAAATATGAACTTTGTATACACATGCTGCAACTGAAACGCATAGTGGCTCAACAGAGCTCACCTAAACCCGAATACTTATTCATTTAAATAATCAAATCTCTACCAAGCAGAATGTTTCCTGTGTGGTAATAGGCCTAATTTAAGTATCTGCTGCTTCATTTAAAGACTACCTCTAACTGTGTAACAAGCATTGTTTATTTTAACCTACTGGTACTACAAAAACCAGCTTGTATTAGAGACAAGCTGTCTCTTCTGAACAAGGTGTACCTTTTAAGATTTAATTCAAGGAACTTCATTGCTAGAAATGTGCACATCAATTGCTACTGATCAAATGCATGGGTATATCAGCTTTGGTTAATAAGTAATCAGCAATTCATTAAAGGTGCAGGCAAAACCCTTCTCACCTTACACTGTCTCCTGGGTTTCCATTACACATTGAAGACATTTAAGGACTGTATTCAAAAACTCTGGTATGTTCCCTGCTTACCTGTGATCACAGTAACAGCACCTCCTAAGAACTTAAACCTCATTTACAGCAGAAGCTGCCCAGGAAGGTGTTCTGAACCAAAACTAGCTTGAGTTTATTTACCAGACCTTGTCACTGGGATTTCTTGTAGTAAGGGTAACCAGACCTGGGTGGAAAATGAGAAGCACTTAGCCTGAAACTGCAACAGAATCATGCTTTGGGTTCCTAAAGACATCCAATCAATAGGACAGCACACTTTAGTTGGAGGATTGACCAATATTTGCTTCTATGCAGCAGACAGACAACAGAAAAATAGATTCTTAACTACCCATTAGTAGCAGCCTCAAAACACATATTAATTTATGCCTTTTGAACTACAAAGGTGTAAGGGGACAGAAATATGAAAACAGACAGTAGCAGTTGTGTAGAGATGATTTTTGTGGGGTGATTATCAGCATTATTATAATATTTGCTATATCCTTTTAAAAGCACTCAGGCTACCTTCCCAGCTAGCCACCAACAGAACATGTGACTCTCCTGCTGGGACCCATGTAGGTTTTGACATGTAGATAAATCTATGAAACAGACATGCATGCTTTTCAGGCAGTTCAAATTTGTTTTATTAGAATTTTTTAACTGTTAGTATTTTCATATATGGACATCTTGAAAGGAATTTTAGATGTACAACTTCAAAAGACATTACAGAATTATGTAAGCCCCGATGACAGCTACTCTACTGCACTGTATACAACTTGGTTGCCTACCTTCCATGTCCCACTCTACACAGCTCCAAACAAGTGAAAATTTGAGACTGGTGTTCATATTCAAGCTGCAGGAAAGCTCAGTATATGGAGAAAGAATAAGTGATAATTTGCATTCAACTATTTGAGGAATCAAAACAAGAATATACACAGAACTATACATTTTATCATTTTATTAGGAATAATTCCAAGTGGGTTATGAAGAAACAAATCCATTGAGTTTGATGAATTTTCCAAAATTTCCTTATGAAGATATGTTCACCAACAAACAGTAAAACTTCAGCAGAACTGTTATACACTGGGCAAAAATAGTCAGGCTGATACCAAAAAGCAACATGCAACATAAAAAAAGATACAATATAAAGGAAGACAATCTGCTGAATATTAAAACCAACCTCAACATGAGCTCTTCGCAACCAGCACAGGACTATTCTACTCATCAAATCCAATTCACACAAAGGCAAGTTGGGCTGACAGAACCCAAGGATTAATAGAATGTTCCTCAGTGCAGTAGATTTGTATAGTGTTTTAGAGCATTTCCTTGGCTTGGAACAAGCAGTATTAGGAAATCTTTTTGGCAAGGGAGAGAAATAAATACACATGGAATGCTACATTTTTAAATCAGCAGACTGTCTGAGGAATGAAACAGGGCATCAGTAAACTAAGAGTAGCAGGGAGAAAAAAAAATTAAAACATTAATTTATTGGGGCTTAAAGATTCAAAACAGATCTTAAAGATGTCACAATAACTATATTCAGGCATTTAGGCTAACAAGGGGAATAAAATCAGAAGATACACTTTTTCCAAGTTAAGGAGATTTTTACCCAAGCATATTGCTACCTTTGCAACATGTAGCTCGGTAAACAATAAATTGGCAATGAAACAAGTTGAAACGCTGTAATATCCTGCCCAAATATCAGTTCCAGATACTGTAATAACCAAGATGCAAACTAATTTTGTTGTAACAAGCCTAGACCACTTATATCAAACATGTCCCTGGTGAAAGAGTCATCCAGTTGGAATTAACGTTTTGAGAGTTCATTTGACAGCCAGTCAAGTCCCTCATACAGACCAGTTCCTTGCGTAGCACAGGTAGCCTGGACATACCACTGTTAATGTAGAACACAAAAATTCAATTTAAATACTGACAAAATGCAAGCTAAGTTAAGACAGTATGTGACACTCTTTAGTGTTGTTATAATTGTGTGTTATACCAGTGTTCTTTAAATACTGTTTTGTGCCGTAAGTAGAGTCAAGATTGAACACATGGTATTTTTAAAAATTTTGAGAAGTACATGTAGTAGAGGAGGTTCAGACATTATCCAGAAACTCAAGTGTTGGCCTAGGAAAGGCTACAACATGGTTTAAGGCATCAAGAAACAAATACAGAACTTGTATTTGGTTTACATGCTGAAAACAACTTCTTGTCTCTGAAAGACTGCTCTTCAGGAAGTGAATATGGAATTATCTACATGAATGGACCTCTGAAACAGCTTCTATGATCAGAATCTTAGTGTGCCAACACAGACACTCAGATGACAAAAGGTGGGATGGTTCCTGAATACTGAGAAAACAGGAAAGCCCATCACATACTTTGTGAAATGCTGGATGTCTGCATTTCAATGACAGACTGGACTGTTTGTATGTTTTCAGAAAAAGGTGAGAAATGAAACACTTTAACAGCTGAATGCACTGGATTACACTTCTAAATCACTTAGTTTGAACAAGGACCTGAATTATGCATTACGAAGTTTAACAGCAGGTGTGTGCATCTTTCTACGGAAAAAGGTGAAAATTACTCTTTCCTTTAGAGGAACTTTATGTTTATGATATGTAATAGAGGGAGAAAAGAGTTCAGCAGTCAGAAAGTTGAGCACTTACAGTTCTGTTACGCAGGGACTGAAGGCCTAGTTTATCTGTCATTTCACTGATTGCCATGGCATTTGGCAGATCCTGTTTGTTTGCGAACAGAAGCAGCACTGCATCTCGCAGCTCATCCTCCTGAAGCTAACACAAAAAACAGGCATGTTATTAAATTGCCTCAGTTAAGTAAGTCAGTTACTTCAACAAACACTAAAAAAATCTAAATACTGATTTAAGGGTTGTAAACATTTTCATTCTTGCTCTTGAAGTCACCAGTAAGTATTGAGTGAAATTTAACTAATATACAACAGAACTCCTGCAATTAAGGAAATCACCTTTCAATTTAAAAAGTTTAAATTTATGACACGTTGCTGATGAAATATTCTCTAGCACCAACCTGTTCTTCAAAAATTCTTTTCCTGCTGCATTTCTATCAAGGTTTCATGAATGAAAGGTTCTGACACATTATTGGCTCTCTACAGAGTGGAAATTACAACTTGGTGCACTATGTGACCCAGAATTACCAGCTGAATACAATATGCACTGTACAGACTCCCTAAAATGGTAAAATCCTAAATCTCCTAGGGAACCTGACAAATATTCAAAAATAGAACAAATCAGTCTAACAATTATACCTCAGAAGATATTGACATTTACCATTTTCTGCAGCTCTTCTGCTGCTTCCTGGATTCTCTCTCTGTCATTGCTGTCTACCACAAAAATGAGGCCCTGTAGAAAGTTAAGCAGATTTGAAAAAAGCAATTAAATGTGCAGCACTATTCTTAAAACACCAAAACACTCATATTGAATATTGTAATTGCTTACCTAAGAAAGGAGACAAATTTAACAAATTTCTGTTTAAACAATGCATGATGTGCGTCTGAACAACTACCTAAGTCTCCACTTCAAAATAAAGTTAGAGGAAAAAAATGCAGCAAAATCACATAAACTAACTCTTCCCCCTCCCCTTTCACTTACTGTATTGAAAATCACAAGTTCTTCACCATCTCATATTTAACTGAAAAAAACCACTCCCTTAAAGTAATGCCTGAATTTGTTTAAAAAAGTTTGTATCAAACAGTACTTCTAATGGCATCTCTGTTATTCAAGTGTTCTTCTTACACAATTCACTCTTGACCTTTCAGTCTGAAAACCTTGCTTTTATCATTCTCTTCAAGGAAAGAGAAGTATCTTTCAGAAGTATTTAGTAACAGGACAGAAATAAGGAACTGAAATTAAGTATTACTCTATTTATAACAGTATGGTGGTGCAAGGTCCCTTTTGGCAATTCAGACCTCTATATTTTTCTGCACCAATCACATGCATCATGCTGCACACAACTATCATGGAAACAATTATATTCAACATTAAAAAAAAAACCAACAAAAACAAACCAAACAAACTCACTCCAGAAGTTTTCTGATATTAATAAGCAACTTACCTCACTACTTGTAAACTAAAGGTATCACATTTATGTCCCAAAAACTGACGGTAGTCATTGTGAAGCTAGCACTTTTCAATCAACAGGTAACAAGATCTTTTACCATATTTTAGATATCAGCTTATTAAAAACACTGATTACTATGCTTTTAGCATAGTAAAAGCCACATATTTTAGGAGTTCCTCAAAACAAACCAGTTGCTCTGGCACATTACAGAACACCGGTAGATCCTAAAGGATTTCATCATTGAGAGGCTACACTCACAACTAGGTTTGAAGCCTTCAGGGAAACAAACTAGCTTCAACTAGAGTAAAATCTGGGTACCCTCAGAAGTTGCAGGAAGTAGTGCAGAGCCTTTCTGAAAGAAAGAAAACAACTTTCCATATGTACTGTACAAAACACAATGAGGCTTTACAAAGTAGGTCTTTAACTATTGCCATCTGAGTACTCTTACCTGTGTGTTTTGGAAATAATGCCTCCAAAGAGGTCTAATTTTATCTTGACCACCAACATCCCAAACTGTGAAACAAATGTTTTTATATTCTACCGTCTCCACATTAAAACCTAAAATGAAGGAGTTCAGTAATTAGAAACAGTTAATTCTAGTGTTAAAACATAATTCTAACCATGTTAAAGATAGATACTTCCTAAGGTACACTTCTCCCAAATGTGTATAAAATGGCTTATCAGTACTGAACTAGTAAATGAGGAAGAAAATTGACTGAAGGGGAAAAAATACAAATCATTTAAATCCAAATCCAAGTGGCTGAGCAAATCTTTCAGCCACAAACTGTGAGGCTCATGGTGTTTGGGGGAAGTGGTGCTACTGATCTGGTTCCTATCCTCCTGAACATCTGCTACTGGCCATGGTCAGTAGCTGGATTCTGATCTGGATGTCTCTTTGGTCTGACACACTTATGTTATGGCAGTACCAGACAGTTATGTTTGTCTTGATTCTTATTCTAAACACAAAGATAGCAAATCCCTGCACTCTTCAGAGGCCCATCAGGTTTAGAATAACAAGAATAAAGATATAAGAACCGGTGATCTTACCAATAGTGGGAATTGTGGTGACAATTTCCCCTAGTTTCAGTTTATAAAGAATGGTTGTCTTACCAGCAGCATCCAAACCAACTAGAACAAAAAAGAAAACTTGCTTTAGTTCACAAACTGAACTACAACCTGCTAATTTAAAAGTATGTCATTTTACATGCAGAGTATTAGGGGTTTTTTATGAGAGCAGCTTTTTAAACACTCTTAACTCATTCCTGATAAACTACTAGATGTTTTTCCCCATCTCCTCTATCCAGCACTGAGAGAGAGTAAGTCATGGAGAAAACAAGCTCAGTAAGATGCTTCCATTGACAAGCTACAAGCTCACCAGTTTCAAGTAATCTTCCTTACTATTTGTGTTAATTAAGCTTTATCATTCACGTTCAAAGTTTCTTCTGTGTAAATCAGGAAGATTTTAAAAGCCCAGCAACAATCTACAAGCAGCACACAGTTTCTAACTGATCAGACATTTGTTACTTCACTAAGCTGGGGAGGGTCTCACTTACTCAACCTCCTGCAAAACTCAGCTTCACAGGCACACAAGGACCAACTGAAGCTGGCACTATACATGAAAGACACTTCCTGTCCCTTATTCCAGCCTCTCCTCCCTTTGCTAAAACATTTCTTTAGCACTGAAAAAACCACAAACATCAGGCAGCTCTCATCATCCCTCCACATAAATCACAAGGGCTGTAGGTATTCTTCAGAATATCATTTCCATACAGTGAGATCCACTAGGATGCTTCCATTATGAGTCTCCTCCTAATGACTGCTGGTCATTACAGAAGACCTCCTGCACTTAAATTTGCTGTTCTGTTTCGAAAACAAAACTTAAGCTTGCTGTTTTCCAATGTAAGCTATGTGGTAAATATGGGACACTTCAGAAATAAAATAAAACTAAGCCTAAAAGACATTTTTTTTTCACATATCACCAACACTGCAAGCATACACTGTAGTTTTCTAAAACTGTTTGTGAAACTGCATATTGTTAAGCATTTCAGAACACATAAATGTAACTCAAAATAGAATTCGTTAAATTAGAACCCAATACCTAGCACACAAGCACCTCCATAAACAGCAGGTACTAAACACCACAGCACAAGATGTCTCTTTTGTCAGTAACATTTGCCCAAACAAAAATACGTCCCATAAAAAGAATTAATTAATGCTTTTGCAAGAAACCAAGTGCTATCCTCATTTTATAAGGATAACACACATTCTTAAACATTCTGAGTTAACTTCCTACTCTGCAACTACAATATATTAAGCTTTAAGTGTTTTGGTGACTTGCCTATTAATAATACAACTATTTCCTTAGCATTGCAAAAAAAAGGGGGATACAAAAGTACCTGCTCATTCAGAATGAAACCAAACTCTTGAAAAACCTCCTTTTTCTCAAGACAAACTGCTGTTGCAGCAAACTGATTTTAAAAACCCTATCTATAATTGTCCTATATTCTAATAGTGTGCACAGGATTAAACATACCAATGCAGTTTCTTTGGTAATGTCATTGCATGTCAAAAAAAGTTGTTTTAATTCTTAATGTCATGATAGCATGAAAGAAAGGGGGTGGGGTGGAAAGCTACCATCAAAACCAAAGCTCCTTGACTCTCAAAATGCTCCAAATGAAATGTTAAGAGGTTTGAGTTTGCTATTGTTTAAGTGTTGGTCTCCTTCAGAACCACACACAAACATGAACAAAAAAGTCACAGTGCAGCAGAAATTACACAAGAACCTGCAAGTCATGAAACTTGTAAATGCCACAATTTTCCCCACACCAGTTAAGTGTCAGGTGACCTTACAAAAACCTCTAAGCTGACTTCAGAACCCTCAAATACTGCACCTATGCTGAAAACCAATGTTTTTAACAGCACAATGCTTGAAGACCAACACTATTTTCACACAGCTCAACTTCAAGTAAGCACTTGTAGGACATGTAGACCTTCATAAGTACATATAATGCCTGTACATGATATGATAGGGTTTTTTCCCCAGTAAATTAATAATAAGATAATTTAGTGAACCAATTAGTTACAACTACTACTCAAAACTCTTATTGCTCCCCACCAAAAAAAATTACTCCATTATCAATATAACAAACACTGACAAAATCTGTTAAAATTACCAGTGTAAGAAAGATGCCATTGTCTACACAAACTGCTCCAGTGTATTTGAGGTTTATACTAACAACACAGATAAAGACAAAGAAAAAAAGCTAATCTCATTCCAAAAAATGTACACAGGGTATCAAGATCCATTTGAAGACATGACTCAGAGTTAAGAAATTAGAAACTAGTAAAGAATTTTAAACTACTCAGTATATTATGAAAATATTGCCCCAGTTAACCACTCTACCCTTATGCACCTCAGTGGTGCTGGTGGAAGGCTACAGTGCCTATGCACAAAGCCCAGACTTTGCTTAAATCCACTCTTACCCACATCTCTTGATTAAGCTGTTGGACTTTGCACTGAGGCAGGCTGAGTTATAGGGTTATGGGTACATTCTTCTTCTGACTTCACACTTGAGGCAGAAGCTTAACTGAGGGAAGGATGTTATGCAAATCCCCATGACCCTATTTGCAAAAACCTCCTCTTTTGGCCAAACTGCAAATGTTACGAAGTCTAAAGAAACAAGTCATGAAAAGCATAGCCTCCATTCTTACTTCTTACTCAAATCTGGAATTTAAAAAAATTTCAGAGCATTAAATCACATTTAATTTTTATCAGCTGGTAGGAAGTGTAACTACTGCTTTTAGTAATCCAAGAATAAACACGTTTACATTTGAACTGGAACACTAAACATAAACCTATGAGCTATTGCCACAACTTAAACTTCACCTAGATTAAAAGTCACGTCTTAAATCCCCAAACAAAGTAAATTCCCAATTCTACATTTTCACTGATTCTACTGCCTGACTGACCATTGTCAAGACCAAGGTGTAAGAGACTCAATGAGGGGTGTAACATTAAGCAACTGTACTGCAAAGCACCAAGATTACAATAAAGCACAAATGGGAAAAGCAGAATTGTGCTTGCAACCATTCACCTTTAAATTGAATCAAACATCCTCTTCTTCTAGCTGGAGAAAAAATATCGACAATGCTTTCAGGCACTGCTAAAACCACTGAGGTTCTAAACTCTTTACTCCTCTTAAAGAGTGTTTTATTCACAAACTGTCAGTTGTGTTTCTAAATCTCAAGTTTCACTTGTCCCTAGGTACATCATCCCTGACCACATCACATCCTTCATTAACCAACTTCCTACTCTGATCACTGGTGGCTGAATATTAAGCTGCCTCTCCTATCACAGCACAAAACTTCATAAAAACTATAGAAAGCCAACAGCATGCAAACCAACAGTTGTCTAAAACAACACCTGCCCAAATAAAAAACAGCTAAATGATTATGATCCTTTGCACTGACACAATTTCCAAAGAATCTGACATTTTCCACCCAATTTATTTATAAATTAGCATTGTATTTGAAGCTCCTGAGTAGTTACTATATATCAGTTAACACTTGCACAACTACACCAAGACACAGAACACGAAATTATGATACTAAGAGGTACACAATGAATGCGTATCTTTTTTTTCAAGGACAAAAAACCATCAGTGAAGAGTTTCACAGACAGGTACATGTACGGTTAGGACTCAGTGTTTCTACTCTTAATTCCCCAGCCGCTGAATCTGACTTTCAGAAATTTAGCCAACCACAGGTCTTTCTTTTCCCTCATGTTATGCCTATTTATAAAGAAAATGTGTGAATCTTCTTTTCATGCATTTCTTTCAAACAGTAACTTAAAATTTTTGAAAAACACTTACTTATACTAGTGTATTTTGTAAAAAAACAAAGTTTCAATATCAGTATAACATTAAATATCCACTTCATATCATAAATGGAATTTGAGAATACAAAAAATAAGTGAGTGCTGTTGTAATGGTCCCTGATGAGAAATACTCAAATTCTGCAGAACTCAGTAACACAAAGTCTGTTTTAGGAGCTAAATTCATTCTAATTAATCTTCAAGTCTGCAGAAACAGAAGAAAGCTGTGAAAAGGAAGTTAGAATTATAAATCAATTGTCTGTTGGTATCAACTCACATAATATTTTCTCCCTAAGTACTTTACCCCATAAAGTTATTTCTTAATTGGTGCTCTACATATGGAAACTTAAATGTTTGACCTTGTACAGCCCCATTTTCAAACCATACACTGAACATTATAACCTTGAGGAAAAGTTTTAATTCTATCCCAGTATTCATTCAGACATCTCTCCTCAAAGTGCTGACATATGATGTAAAATGCTATGAAGAGATTAGTTTTCGTGTTACAGTCATGTACAAATTATGTCATATTCAGTGTAACATTCTGCTTCTAAACATCCAGTTTATGTCCCGTAACACACTCTCACCACAACATACCCTAAGTTCTACTCTCCTATACGACCTAACAAATACAATGCTGCCCTGTGCCCTGATTCAGCCCTGCATTTTAATACAAGGCCTTAAAATAAAAATTTTTAAGAAATACAAAAATAAATTCATTTGAACCAACTGCTAGAAAGTGCACCTTCCGAAGCCATCTCTAACCTAAATTCAACTTGATTTCCTACCAATGAAGAGCCTTGCACACGGTTTAGATCTGCATAACATCACTTTCCTGTTTTCAGTACTTTGCAAAAAGTAACAGAACTACAAATACCACAGACTCTGTCTCATCCTACAGTCAAGCTCACTTGAAGACTTGACTTCATTCATTAAGAGTCATATGAAGAGTCTAGGTGTTAGGGAGACAACCAAATAATCTCCCTGAAACCAACACATGTACTAAGTTGTCTTGAAGAATAAAATGACTCAGATTATTTTGAAATGAATGAGAGTCTCTAATTTCAAACAGTTAAGACACAATAAAAATTACTGGGTATGCAATAACGAACTTTACCATCACAAAATATATGGAGAACCTGAAAGATTATAATTTTAAAAAGCTGCACTTCTGTGTCTGCTGTGCATTTCCAGGCAGCACTAAGGATGGATGTGTGCCAGGAAGTTTCACAGTTAGAACCCACTCCCCTTGCTTGCTATATCCAAATGAGCACTTTATTTAGTTCCTTAGGACAAGCTACTTCAGTCAACGGCCATGAACCAAATTCCATTCATTTTGGTAACAGAATCTGAGAAAAAATTAGAGGCTAAAAACTGTTTATACATAAAGCTTGCAGGGGCGGGTAGGTGGGTGGAAGAAGGCAGGGAAGAACTCGAAGCGGAGGAGGAAATACCAGTGCAGTATGTGCTGGCTTTGACCTTCTGAACTATAATCTGAAAGTGAGAATCTTCAAGAGCCACTAGCTTCAACTCCTACACAGTCCGTTATCAAGGGAACAGATAATTTCAAAATAAATGGATATTAAAAAGAAATCATTATCGGGGAAGACAGTAAGACTAAGAAAGCACTGAAAGAGCTGCCTAGAGGATTTTATCGGTTTGTACATGAAGCACAAAACTAATGCCCACGGAGGCTATACCGAAACGCCCTTTCACGAGAGTCAGGATACAGACACTACAGCTCCCTACAGCTGCCGAAAATCGGCCATTATACGGCAGTTCTTACGCCCCTGGTGTTGCACACACCAGGCTTTGTCACATGCAGCTCGCGGAGCCGCAGTGCCGGGGCAGAAGGGCACGGTCGGGGCGCGGGGCTCGCTCGGCCCCTAGCCTGGGGACAGCGGCACTGCCCGGCCGCAATTCCATCTTTGTTCGCGCACGGCCCGGCGCAGGTGCGGGAATGAGGCATGGCCTCGCCGGGACCGGGGAGTGGCGGGCGACGCAGGAAGGGGAACGGGCACTAGGCGGGAGAAAAGGAAGAGTAAATACAGCCCAATCCTCATCCCTTTCC
>VZRH01003035.1:1457932-1556090 GCA_013397555.1 Urocynchramus pylzowi | reverse complement strand
CTGCTCCGCGCTGTGCACCGCCCGGGGGGCACGGCCAGCGCCAGCCCGGGCAGCGCGAGAGGCCGCGCCGCTGCTCCCGGCAACTGGCTGCCGGCAGAAGGGACGCGCCGCAGCTCCGTGCCCGCTGAACACCTGTCATCCCGCGGAGCTTGATTTATACTTGGCCTCTCCGCTGGGGATTTCCCCCTCGTTCCACTTCTTCTTCTGCTTTTTTTTTCTTTTCCCTCTCGCCTCCCCCCTCCCTTCTCGGAGCGTTGTGGAAGAGAGTGTTTTCTTCAGGGCATTAAGCTGAGAATACAGAGGAGGAGAGGCTCAGACCTTTTACCTCGCTGCCTCATTCTCCCTTCCATGTGAACATTCTGCAACGCTTCCTTCATCCTGCCGCACCTCTCACCTGGCCAGCGCTGTCCGGACCATGTCCGCTAAGCTCCTGCCGGTTTTCTTCCTCCTCTCAGTGTTCCACGCTTGGTAAGTCTGCGCTCCCCTCGCCTCCCTCCAGCCCCTCTCCTCTCTGCACTGGGGCTGGAGGGCTGAAGTCCCATTTGCCGGAGTTCGCACAGTATTCGGCACCCAGGAAGAACTGTGGGCTCTCCCCACCTTTTACCGCGCCGTGCCGGGCTCTGTTCCCAAACACGGCTTACCCCGCTCCCATCCCGGGACCCGCCTGGCTCCGCGGTGCGCCCGGGGCGGTGGCACCGCCGCTGTCCCTTCCCGGCCCCGCCTGAAGCCGGCGGTCGCCCGCGAGGGCCCTGTCCTGAGCGGCGGAAAGTTCCCCCTCGGGCGGCTGCCGGCACCCGGTGGGACGGCGCTGGAGCTGCCCGGGCTCCCCTCGCGGCCCGGGCTTCCCTCCACGCCACCCCCGGGGGATCCGCGGGCGGGGCCGGCGTGAGGAGGGAGAGGGTGAGCCGCAGGATGCGTGATGCCCTGGTCCCCGCCTCAGGGCCGGGAAGGGTCTGCCCGCGGGGATCCGGTATCCACTCTTAGAGGCCAGGGGGGCACAGCCGGCAGCGTCAGCCCTGACCTTTTTAACTTCGGTCCTTTCGGTTGTCCGGCGCTGTCGTTCACCCTCACAGAATAACCCCGGCAAAGGGGTCAGCTCAGCTCCCCCCGCGTAGGAACCACCACAAACCAGGCTACAGGCATGCTCAAAGGCCTTCCCCTGTCCTCCTTGGCAGCCTGCCCCACACCTGAGTGGTGTCTATCTCCTAAATCCCCACAGGAACTAGAGGACACTTCATGCCAGCCTCCACAGCAAGTGTGGGACACACCTATTGCAAGAAATAAACCCTTTCCTGACAACCTCTCAGGGTTTTCTAGACTTCTTCACTTGCAGTTTATGCACAGTCTCTTCTCTGCCTCCTTACAGAATCAAAACTGATGAAGAGTTGGGGAAAGGCATGTAGCCTTTCTTCCTTCCTAGTTTGAGACTGGCTTGTCATCACCCTGTAGTTATTTCTCTGGATCACAGGAATACGATAGGAATTGGCAGTCACCAGTAGGGCTACAAAAGAAAAAATGCAACCTCAAGTGCCTTGAAGGAGTACTATGTCTTAACTATGTAGAGGCAAGCAATGGAAGGGAAAAAATAACTTAAGGAAGAAAGCAAAAAAGCTTGAAAAATACGTGTCTAGTGCATTAGGCTGATCCACTGTGAAACCTCTCCCACCTCCAGTCTTAATCTAGAAGACAGGTAGTGATTTAAATGGTTTGGAGGTGCTTTCTAGGAAAGAAGCTGCTAGAGTGAGGGGATGTAAAAGGTCTGCCAGTGCTTCGTTAGACTCTTGTTAGTGACTTGTTTTAAAGCAGCATCTCCCTGAAATAGGAATCAAGATACTACCTGAACTCAGTTCTCATTTCCAGGTGCAGTCTGAATGCCTGTGGTAAAGTTGTGGTGGCTGCAGCAGAAAAAGACATACGATTTGTCCTTCTTTGCTGTCAGCAATTCAGCACCACTGCAGAGTTTCAGCTCGGGAATATCAACCATGTATGTTTGGAGATGATGCTTCCTTTGAGAATGGTTCTGTAACAGCAGTATTAAAACACAGGGCTTATCATGAATCTGATAGAAAAAAAATTCTCCCAAAATCCTTTTGAGATTTTTTCAGTGCTCATTGGGTGAATTACAAAAAGAAAAAAAAACCTCAAGTTTTTTAAAAATACAGCCCAATAACGGAAGAGACAACAGAAGTTGTCTATTGAAAATTTTGTCCTAAGTTTTCTCTATAACTCAGTTACATGAGCTCTCTGCAGAATATCCCCAGGGTCTAGGTTTAAAAATTATTTTTATATAGAAATTGTGCCTACAGCAATTGCAAATTGTGAGGTCATGTTAAGTGATTCATGGTTAATCTTTAGGGGCATATTGGCTGTAAAGCAGTTTCAGTTTAAAGTTTCATTACGTTCTCAAATAGTGATCTTCGAGCAATGTGAGGGCTGATGATGCTCTGTGATTAAATTTGTATATTTGTATCAGGTTTTTTTTATGTTCACATAGAATATTTATCAAGTCTTCTGGACGTCTGAGATATTTTAAAATACACTGGTGTCATTATGGAGAAAAGGAGAGGGAGAGAAAGAAAGTTCCACAGAAGTGTATAGCACATCCCATGAACAAACAAGGCTGGTTCCTCTCATTCTCCACTGCTTTGTACCTCACATAATTATTGAAATTTATGTAAAAATGTTGCAAAATTATATCACATCCCCTGGGCAATTGCAGGTTGAAATAACACGTGATTCCTTCCATAGGTTCCACTGCTGAGGTTGTCTTGTCTCCTAATGACTTCTTCTCAGTCTGTCATAGATTTTCTCCAGTGAGAGGCATCAAACAGATTTGGTTTCTAAGATACCAAAAGATACATCTGATGAAGATATTCTCTTCAAATCAACATTTTAAAGTCTGTGCACAAAAAGCTGCACAAATGAAATTAGTCTTGTGTGAGAATAGCTCTTGTTGTGATTTCTGGCCAAACTGTAGTTTCAGCACATTTTCATTACTATACCCTTAAAATAAACATAATCCACCTATAAAGGAATAAAGTTGCAACTCTTGGTGTAGTACTGTTTTTAAAAAAAGTTACTGAAGCTGTAGGGAAATTCAGATTAATTTATTCAGTGTGTTTGTGTGCTTGTGATAATCCATCTCAAATTCAAGGAATGAGCTCTTAATTCTAAGCCTTGTAATACATTAAACTCTGAAATTCATGCACTGAGAATATAATAATTTATTAATAGGATAAAATGATCAGGAAGCATTAACAGATCTGAATTTTTAATACTCTTATTAGCCTTTGTGCAAGAGATGAATCAGTTGTCTTGATGTATTAATAAAGTAATACTGCAGATGTTCGCTCTTTGTAAAAGTATATTGTAAACTAGTCAGAATAGGCTCATTAAAATACAGGATATAAAATACTACTCTGATAGCTGTATTATCTTCTATAGTATAACTTTTGAAGACACTTCCAGAAGACAATTTCTAAACAATTGTCAATCATGACCCATCCACAGATACTCAGCAGTTGTTAATGGGGAAATCCTGTTGCACCTGTTGCATCATGCTACATCCTGTTGCCTCCTATTTTACTAATGTAAAATAATTTCTATTTGTTTCATTTATTTTGCAGTTCTAGAAAGGTCGAAGAGGATGAATATGAAGATGGAACAACTAACCAAAAATGGGTTTTAGCTCCAAAAACACAAGACACAGATGTGACTCTCATACTAAACAAGCTGTTGAGAGAGTATGACAAAAAGCTGCGGCCAGATATTGGAAGTAAGTACTTCTTTCTGCACAACTGAGGATAAGTTTCTCTGGGTGCAGAGAAGACATGTTTCTATATTCTGTAACAAATATCTGGGGAAGTGTAGATGAAGTTTTTTTGGCTGAAGTTGATTTCCAAATCAGTATTTTAAAAATGCTAATTCTCACAAGGAAACCTGGTGGTAGCTTAGGGTCCTAAAATCTGGTTGGTTTGTACAGAGTTTGTGTAAGGATATGGAAGTATTCAGCAGGTCTTTGGCAGAGGAAGAAATATACCTCTTTTGTCATCCAGTCCATATTGAAAATCTCACACTCTGAGAAGCAAACAAAACCTCAGCATATGAAAACAAAAAGTAGGACATAGCAAGAGAAGAATGTGCTCCTATTCTTTTCCAAATATGATCCTGAAAGTTATGTTCCTTAATGCAGAGAATAAGGCACTGGGATTTGCCTGTGTATAAGGCAACTCCAGAGATGATCTTGCACAAATCAGCAGACACCTCCAAAAGAAATGTTACAGAATCAAAATGTCTTGTGGTCAGCACTACTACATATAAGGATAAAATTTAAATAAGAGCCTGTAGGTACCTGCATATAACCATCCTGGGCTATTTTATTGTTTTAACTTGTATAATGAGGTTTCAAACCAGTTGTGAGTTTTTTTTTGTTTGGGTTTTTGTTTTGGTGGGTTTTTTTCTTTGTTTGTTTGTTTGTTTTTTGTTTTTTGTTTTGGTTTTTTTTTGTATTTTGTAGTGCTCCACTTATTGTTTATGCTCTTTTTTCCCCGGTTTCCACCCCTTGAGCATAATGGCTGTAGCACAACTGCTGCTCAGTTTGTTCACAGCAAGTTTGCATGACAGAAATCAGAGAGAATTTGTCATTTATATTTACTGCACCTTGCATGTGCTTCAGAACAAACAGAATGGGGAATACTCAAAACAGTCATCTAATATAATCTGCTTTCCCTAAATATTTGCAGGGATTAGAAGAGAATTCCTGCCACTGATTATAAGTGAAATTATTGTTTGGTAATGGCGCATGTATTGATGTGCCACTTTCTGGGTGATCCCTTTGGATCAGTTTAGAGGGAAGTAGAAGCCATCTGTATGTATTCATCATTGCAATTATTAGTGTCTCATAGCTACACAATAATGCAACAGTTGCAGAAAAAAAGACTATCCTGTGGTATTAAAAAGAGGGTTTGTTTAGTTCTTTTTTGTAGCTATTACTTTGGTTTTCCATAGTATTTACAAAGATCATGTTTGATAGGTGTGCCTGTTTTTATCACAAAGTGGCATTTGTCTCTCTCTACTTAGTTGGTCATACTGGATTTAGCTATCTTTAATATATGATGGAGAGGTGCTTTAACACACTTTCCTACCCATATCAACATCTGGAAGATAGTCTCAGACAAATTTTTTTATTTATTTTGTACACTGTGTCCTCAGATCACTGACTTAAGGCAGAGTAAATTACATTATGTTTATGTGAGGCAAAGTAATCACTCGAAGTCCTCATATCAGTTGCCATAAAGTCAGTAGAGGTCAGAGATATCTTACAGCACTGGGAAATCATTGTTACCAAAATAATTTCTTTTGTGTTTCCACAACATTTCATAAATCCTGTTTTAGAGAAAGGAGTCAAATTACACAGCTCTTTATGTATCAAACAGATTTTACAGTTCTCAACTGCATCTATTTCAATCAAGCATCTTGGTCCTAGGCCATTTTTTGTCTTTGATAGCAATCTGGCTATTTCAGAACCTGAGCTCAGTGTTGTTCAAATGCTACAGAAGTTAGTTTATCCCTGCTTCCTCCCCTGGTCCCTCTTTGCACCTCTCCTACCTTTGATGCAGATAAATAACATTGCCCTTTTGAAGTTGTGGAGCTGTTGCATTTGGCAAGGAGAACACAAGGGGAATGCTAGAGAGTCAGGCATTACAGATAACTTCCCTGAATTTCTGGCTGGTGCTTCACACACAAACACATCTTCCTTTCCATCTGGGAACTGGTTATCCTCCTAATAGGGTGGTTGACATGTCCTGGCAACAGAACTGTTTTGCTGCCCTGAAGGTCTCAGTGTTAATACAAATACTTGAAAGCATAATACATACCAGCTAGAGCACCAGGAAAAAAAGGTAATGTGCCAGGTAACATAGACCATACAGTAAAAAAAAGTGTGGTTTGGAAATTAGAAGAAACATGGAGCGAACCAGTAGAAGCAAGAAGTGTTTCTCAGAATCAAGCAGAAGTTCAGCCAATACTGAGGCTTAAATCCAGGACTCATGTACAGTCACCTACTCACTAGGGCCTTTAAATTAGCATGGTGCTGCTGGGAAGTAAATTGTCTGACCCACAGGACAGGGACACTCACAATTTCCTGTAACTCTGCTCTTCACTCAGTTTTTCAATCCTTTATTGCAAATCCACTATTTCTAACAGCGTGTAGCTTTAGCTGTGGTCCTGAGGAAATGATCTTTGTTTTGAATGCAGGCAGAAAGGCCAAGGAAATACTTTGCAATTTCTAAGGTTAGGATTGCCAGTTTCAGACCACTTGGGAAGACACTTCTGCAACCAAAAACCATGGAGACAAGGAAAAGGCTGTGGTGAATAAATGTATCAAAGTGCATGCTGGCACAGGCAGTGACTTCTCTTTGGTTTTTCGTTCTTCTCAGGGCAGCTGATATTTTGGCTGGCTCAAAATAAAGTCTTGCCTGGTACAGGAATATTCTGAGTGCCCTTTTGCCATACTCTGGGCACTGATGTTGTCAGAAATCACATCTCCTCCAGGCCAGCAGTACAGCTATCAATGAGGGAACTGTGAACAAGTAGCTGCCCTCTTTCCTCCTGTCACCCAAGCCCATCTAAACCATTGTAAAGTGTGTGTAGATCACTGCTTGGATGCAAGGCTAGGACTTGTTTTTTTCCCCTTCCTCCTGGCCTGTACTTGGCCTCAGCTTCCATGCAAATGGAGACTGTTGCTCAGATCATAGGCACAGTCTACACTCAGCACTTCAGGCATCACCTGCAAGGTTCCAAGCCAGGATTTTTAAAGAGTGGATTGAACAAACTAAATATTAGGCAAAACAGCTAACCTGTGAAGGCTATTAGCAAAGTGATACCTTAACAGGACCTGTCTCCCTAAAAGGGGCCTTTGATCTTTGGAAACAGAGCAGTGTTCTGCCAGCAGGGGACTGCCTGACTACATCCCCTGTGGCCACACACTTGGCAGATTTCTTATCTCCATTAATATTATGGCTTTTGAGGGTTTTTATTTTATTGGTGGCATCTGGAAAGTTTCCATTATACTACAAAAAATACATGCTTTTTTAAATTAAAAAAAAAAAAAAAGAAAGCACTTTGTACTGAACAGCTAATATCAGTGTACTGATTAGATCAAAAAGAAAAGTGTTTTATGATGTAAAGCATCTCCTCACCTATTTTTTTTACCAGCTACAATTATAGATCTGAGATACTCAGGTCTCTTGCGTGGTATGAAAGGCACCAATCCTAGAAAAAAACTAAACCAATTCAGAACTATCAAGGTCTTAACATCTCTTCCATAAGCAGGTATTCTGTGTTTTGTTTCAAAGTGCTTTGAAGTGAAGACGTGTTCAATGGATATGCATAATTTTCTATGTGCCGTAAGACTTGCTACCCTGCAAGTGTGCTTTTTTCCTCCCATGTCACATTGATTTAAATCCTGAAATTTAGTAGGAGCAGGTTCTGGCCCTGACATTTTACTTCCTCTTTATTAATAAAGTGAAACCAGAAATATTAGGCAAGCCAAAAGGGCACAGAACAGAATGATGATAATTACAGCTAAAAGAATCTCAGTTTCATTTAGGTTCTAGTGATAAATCAGATTTTTGTCATTGCTCTTTTTTTTTCTTTGATTGACAGGTATAAAATTTAAATTACAATAAAAACCCCATCACACAAACAAACAAAAACAAACAAAAGAAAACCCAACGATGAAGTTTCCTTCAAAGTCAGTTTACTTTAATGAAATCGTCCCTCTCACCTTCCTTAGTGGACAGTTTAGACTACAGCAAAGTTATGGAAAAGAAAAGCTACCTTCAGAACCCTACATGGTTTCAAGCTTAATGAAGTGGAAAGTTTTCCAGTCACATTCCCTGAGTGAGTTTATGTGTGGAAACTAATATGCTATCTTTTTCTTTCATTGTGAAAGTTACCCATCAAAAAGTTAGTATGTGAGAGGTTTCTGAAATGTGCTATTAGTAGTGGGAGGGAAAAAGTCTCACCCTAGATTAGGCTTTGAATGGGAGAGTAGTAAGGCAATTTGTATTACCTGTTTGCATCCTCTGTTTCTCAGATGTATCATTACATTAAGGAAGCCTCTGAATTGGATATGTTGAAGAAAGCTTCACCAATCTTTGTTCTGAGGTGTTTTCAACAAACACTTATTTTGCTTTTAATCTGTCCTTCCTTCCTTCCTTCCTTCCTTCCTTCCTTCCTTCCTTCCTTCCTTCCTTCCTTCCTTCCTTCCTTCCTTCCTTCCTTCGCAGTAACTCTTGGTTTCCTCTTGATCCTCTAAAATTATTTGATCCTTGCAGCCTCTGGCAGTCATCTGCATTTATTTTGTATTTATAAGCCCAAATAAATTCACTTTGGAACATGAAATATCCTGACTCCACCAGTTCTAGCTGTCTTGAGAGTCATGCTGGTTTTCTTTACTCCTCCAGTGTCTTTATAACCATTAGCCATATTTCTGAAGATGAGAGCAATCTCAGATACTGCTGTGCTGCTCTCACTATCCTGAGTAAGTTTGTACAAGCATAGCTGGTACGAATAGATGGGCTCATTTGAATCAGCAAACACAGAAGACTAAGCTCTGTCTGATGTGCTTTACTGTGCTGTTTGGGAGCATTAACAGCAGTCCTCTTTTAAAGCAGTTAAAAGTTTTCTCTGTAACTAATTTAACCAGTTTCTCAGTATGTGCAAGGAGTAAATCTGTTGGTTGAGAGGAAACAACTCTGTTGCTTTTTAAAGAATATGTCCTTTTCCAGGCACAATCCTATTAAAAATCTTGAGTTCTGAAGCGGTATCACAATCTTTCTCCTGTCTGACCTGCTTTCCTACCATGTCGCACAGAAATGAGCCCTGAAGTGCACCACAGGCGATTACCACAGAGGCTGTCAAGTTATTTTTGCTAGCTGCTGATTGCCACACCTGATGCTCTTTAAATTAGCTCCAGCTAGGTTTCCCCATATGTGGTGACAGAGGGCTGCTATTGCCTGACAGATCAAAATATTTTCCAGATCATAGTGCAGAGAAGGCTGTGAAGTGTCATGCAAGGTCAAATTACTACTTTCTGCTGTATGTCCTTTATGGTGCTGGCCTACAAGACAGTGTCAGGCATCTTATAACATGAAGTAATGAGAGAGACATGTATTGCTCCAGGATTGATCATAGACAGTTGTACCTGGAAAGCCAACTGGTGTGTAAAGGTAGAGCACATGGGAAGGAGAGATGGAGTAAATTCTGTTTGTATTATGGCAGCACTCAGGAGGGGAAAGCCATAGTCCTGGATCCAACTTCTGTAGTACTGGGCACTGCAGAATATTGTAGAGATTAGTCTAATTTAGATTTATATGGAAGAATAAACTTGAATAACCTGTTGGTGAGGACACAGAGTGCTGTGGCTAAGACCTAGTAGGAAACAGGGCTGAATATAGTGAGAGCTCAATGAAAAAGTCATAACAAAAAAAATTCAGAAATGCTTTCTTTGCTCTTGCTGATACTTCCCTTTTTCTTTTTTTATTTTTTTTTTTTTTTTTTTTTTTTTTTTTTTTGTGGGGTTGAAGTGGATTGTCTTCCTTTCTGAGACTTTTGTTCTGATTAAGCCACCTAACTAGAAATCATCAAGAAGAGGAATGTTCCTGAGAAAAAGGTTGCTGTTCAGTGAAAATGAGAATGATCTCTATTCTAGGTGGAATCCCTCTGTTCTAGAAGGGATTTCTTCTGATTCTGCAGGAGTTCTAATTCTCTACCATTTTTAGGAGCTGATGCTTTCTTTTGCAGTGTTAGCCATGAACATTTCTAGAATATTAATAGCAAGGTTAGCAAATTAGGGGTAAACTGCTCTATGAACACTCCAAAATACCCATTTCAGGATTTTGTGCTACATGTTTGAGTTCTGAAAGATTACATAAGCAAATAATCTTGGTTTGGTGCTGGTCCACTGCATTAAACATAGGCTGTTTCAAAATCCTGCATGGGAGCAGCTCTGATTAGGACTGGATCTTGACAGTGAGCTTTCTTCATGCCTGAATTCTGCTTTTCTAATTGCTTAACCATGGACTGAGTACAGGGAAATGTTTACCTTGGCTTTCTGACCTGCTTTGGTTCACAGCTTTTCAACCCTCAAGGGAAACATCCTACTTTTTATTCATCCTTTTCTCAGGTAAAATTTTAATGTGCCATACTGAAAGTATAAGTAGAGAAATTTTAGTCCAATGCATTGAGCCTGAAGCCCTGCAACTCAATGTGGCTGCATAAAACTCTCCAAAGCATCCCAGTTTCATTTTTCCAATTGTTTAAGAGTTTTGGTTATTTTCCCTTTCTTTTTTGTTTTTGTTTGTTTGTTTGGTTGGTTGGTTTTTTTGTTTTTTGTTTAGATCACCTGATTTAAATCAAATGCTGGAAAGCAACACTTTAATTTTAAGCTTACTGTACTTCAATATATAGAAATATTTTAGTATTCAAACACTGTTTTTCTGAATTTACCCCATAATTTACTGCCAATAATTTACCCCAGGTAATGCAGTTTTTGCCTATATAAAATGCTTCTTTCTCTCATTTCTAAGAAGCCACTTGTATCTTTGCAATACTTATGTCTTGTGTGTAGTCTTTTGGGTTGAAAGAAAGTACTGCTTGCGGGTTGGAGAAAGAGACCTTTACCCAATTACTAAACAGCAAGCTCCCTTAAAATACAACCTTATCTTTGTGAATGTAAATCATTAATTTACACAGATAACTTTTATTTTGTGTTTTATTTCCTGACAGTGACTATTTGCTGAACTGGCTTGATACATACACAGATGGAATATTTTTCTTGAATAGCATTGTAGGTAGGAAAGTTTGACAGTTAATGTTTGCCTAACTCTTAGTCTTAACTGTCACATACAAAGCTAAATGTGAAAGATGCTAGTTCTTATTCTCTCTTCTTTTCTGTAGCTTCACAATTATATTTTTTGATCTGGGAGGATCATGGGAGTATAGCATACAAACTTTCTGGATGCCATGAGTTGAAAGTTAGGTAAGAGTCAGGGAAAATCTAAGATACTAATTACACAAGAAAATCCTTCTCTTCTTATCCCTTCCCTCTCTGATTACCCAGACTGTGCTGTCATTAAAGAGGTTTCTTAGAAAGTATTTGTAAACTGCAAAGATGTTCAGTGTTAGTTGCCATTTTGAGGTCATGGCACAAACTAATTGTTCTGTCATCTTTAAAGAGGGACATATTAAGTTCTGCACATATTATTTTAAATATTGTTGCTCATTTTTACATCTGTATTATTTTCTTATGGCTGTTATTGTTCATCCAGACCCTGGTTGCTAGCTTACTAGACTTTGCAGGAAAAAATTCTATTATTGTTCAGTCTTATGATATCACACAGGAACTCTCCCCTCTGATGAACGTAAGTAAAACAAAAATTAAAACTGTAGGGATTGATTGAAAAACAAGCCTAATCATTAAGATCTACAGTTTTCATTCCACAACATAATACTTAAAAAATTACAGCTTGTGCATTAGGGAATGGTAAATGAAGGATGAAAGTGCTGAAGGTTGATTGATAGTTGTGGTGGGAAATGAAGAATAAAAGTGATTTGTAGTTAATTGAGGGAGTCCGTTTATGTGCACACTGTCATTCACACTCCTGGACAAAATGACAACCAAACCTAGCATGTAAAAAAATTACAGTTTTCAGAGGACTGTGTTTTCGTCCTGGTATTGCTTTAATCCAAATTTTCTTTTTTCTTCTGATTTTCATTTGGAGTTCCTTTTTGGCAGTTTGAGCCTTAAACGTATGGATGTCATTTCTGTCAGTTTCTGTCTGTTTCTATGTCTGTTGCAAGTGGAGGACTTTGACATCTGTTTTCAAGCCCATTCTCTTCCATGCAGGAAGAATGAGGGTTTTATTTTATTTATTTATTTTTTTTGTTGTTTTTGTTTTTTTGGTAGAAGAGAATCATTGAATAATTTAGGTTGGAAAAGATTCTTAAGATCTTTGAGTCCAACACTGCCAAATCCAGTGCTAGACCATGTCCTTAAGTGCCTCATCCACTCATCTTTTAGATACCTCCAGTGATGGTGGCTTAATACTTCCTCTTACCAGATTTTTCTTCAAATGTGGTGATTTGTTGTAAAATGGAGATGTGTTAGCTGACCATATTTAGTCTTGAGAAGTGACTTGTTAGCATAGCAGTTTGTTTTAAAGGAATAGCTAGGCAAATAGATGTTGCCTATAAGGTCATGTAGGAAAATTGGAATAGTCATCACTAATGCAAAGTAAAAATTAACACTATAATCACTACTATTACAGTTACAAATAACTGTGTAATGATTTATTACAGCTTTGTCCTAATTTAAAAATAGCAATTTATGTGGTAATGAGAGAATGTAAAATATCATTATAGAGCAATATAAAGAAATACCTCATTACTGCAGAGCCAGTCTTGTTAGTCATTTACATTCAGAAGTCTTGTGAAATTTGGGCAGAACTCAAGTGGCCCTGTAGTTCTTGAACAGAGATCATACTGGGATTTTTATGTAGTTGTGTGCCTTCTGAAAATCTAGTTCTAGTTGCTTTGCCTCTATAAATGTGTGTTGGTCTATAACATTTTTTACCACTGCTGTGTTGGGTGAAACCAGAATAAACCTAGGTGTTGGTTGAACAATGTAAGAAAGGTTGACTCTCAACAAAAAAATAGTTTTATTTTAAAATTTACGACAACTGGGTAAGACATACTCGGTTTAATTGAGCTTGTAAAAAATATTTCTCAATATTAAAATTTTAAAAATATTTCTAAATATTTATGATTATGCAGGAACATTAGTGCTATTTGGATAGATTTCAAATGTGGAGGAAGCTTTCTGAAGGAAGAGAAGTGGTTTCATTCATGAAATAAGCATCAGTTCTGAATAGTGGAGATCTATCAAAAATTAAGAGATATTTTAAAAGAACAGGATAATGCGGAGTAGTAAATAAGCATAACAAAATGACAGGAACTTTTTGCAGATTTTTTTCCCCAACATGACATGAAATTGTATAACATCCCTTCTTTTGATTTACTCAAGAGTCTTTTAAAATTCTCCTGATTTGTCTGTTGAGTTTTTTATACACGTGACCAACTCACATATGCCCAACAGTAATGTCTTCATGGATTTTAACGAGATTCAAGCTCCTGGTTTTTTTTTCACCAGTGTAAATCCACATAGCAGGACAGAAGAATCCTATAGTTGTAGAATCTATCCTATAGTTATAGAATGCTAGGTGTGTTTTGAACTGTCAGGTTTTTTTGAAGTTTGTAGGCACTACTTGTTGGTAGTGTCTCTGCAATGTGTTAGTTACAAAGCTGTCTGGAATATAAACACTGTCGGTCTCAAAGCCAGGGCATTTGGATCAGATGATCTTAGTTTTGTTTAAAAACATTTTGATTGGCTTTATAAATCCCCTCCTCAATTAAAACCAGCATGTTTGAAGATTAAATGACTGTGATAAGCAGCTAGGTTACCTTCAGTAGCACTGAGTAGCAGTGTAACACTGCAGTTACTCAGATGTGCTTACATTGTCTTTTAGGGGAAGTTACTGCCATATATTGAATAGTATTTCAGTGAACTTTGAGAACGCTGGTACATTTGTTGACAACCTTTAATTGCTCTCTTGAATGTTGTATACACGTGGTTCTGCCAGTATTTTTTCTAAGTTTCTGACAGCTCTTTAGAACTATCTTGGGTTTAGGCCAATAACAAAACAGAACTGTAGCTGAGTATCTGTATTTAATCTTATTGTCAGCTTTTAGGGAGGTATTAACACTTTCTTGATTGTATTAACACTTTGCTGATTGTTCTGTCAGCAACACCGTGAGCACTCTTCTAGTGCAAGAAAAAAAAGCTCCATCTGCAGTTCAGCAACTCCATGTGTGGCTTGAATTCCTTCATGAAGTGAGCGTTCACAAATGAATGTAATACACAGAAAAACTGAGCAGGCATCGAAATTGCAGAATCACAGAATGGTTGGAAGGGGACACAGTGGATCATCTGGTCCAACCTTCCTGATAGTGTAGCTATTTCATATTTCCATGAAACTCTGTTTATTTTTAAGAGCATTGTAGGGTGAGTTCTTTCTAATATGACATGATAACTTCGACACTCAGTTATTTCCTTTTTCATAATACATTTTGGAGGAAATAATCTTAAAAACTTGCTTCATTTTGGTTGGTATTTTGAATTAAAAACTTGTGATAATGAATCTGAAATTTATACCTGATAATCCTTTGTTTGTATGTGTTTATATCCATGAAGGACCACATGCAACAAGAGCTATGCTCTTCTGTCTTTTATTTTAAAACTTGAATGCACATTTATCATACAATCAAATTACAATTGTATTTTTTACCTCTGCCTAGGAAAATAAAAGAATTCAAAGAAACTTTCAAATTTTTTAAAAATTTGAACAAGTATAATAGCTTACCTGTATTTTCTATTATTTATTTTCAATTTTAATTTCACTGGAAAGGTCTGATAGAAGAAGTGACTGTTGTTGTTTCAACGTTAGGCCTTTACTGTGAGTAAGATCAAATTCTCTTTAGCATTAATACACAGAGCTTAATATTTTTTTTTGCACCGTAAGAGAATTTGGTCCAGCACATTCAGGAGAAATTATCACCTCATATTTTTTATATACTTTACTGCAATGATTAAACATTAAAAAAAAAAACCAAAAAAACACCAGATTTCAAGCACTGTGTTCTGGTCCTGAATTTTGTTCCTGATCCTACCAAGATTGAGTTGCATCCTTAAGTCTAGTGTCATTAATGTTCACTAGAACTCCTTAGCCTTGAACTTCCAGGTAGACACGTGAATAAACCCTATAAAGCTTAGGGCTCCTTATTCCATGAATACTGTTCTAGTGGAAGAGCTAGCTGTAGTTCCTCGCTATTACCAATTCCTGTGTAATGACATTTATTACTGCACTTTGAGGCAACTCATTACCAGAAGCTGCTAGACTCCTATTTAGTTATTAGCTGGGTACAATTGGAATTGCTTTAATCAGCTGAGCTTTTTCAGCTGAATTCATATTTTTTTTTTTTTTGCTGAAGGGGAGATCTGTGTTCATCAGCCAGTACTTCAGACAATTTGAAACCATGACCTTAAATAATCCTGGGTGTTCTGACCATACGTAGTCAAAAAGTATGTGTTACTTAATGAATTAGAGAGAATGATTATCATCTTTTACCCTGTTTGTACCCAGTTTAGTGTCTGTTTTTTGCAACAGGGGATACAGCCTTCCTAATGATACGTACATACCAAAGTCTTACAGGACAAGCCAGCATGCAAATTCTTTTTTTCATAACCATCTAAATTTTCAAGTAGTTTAAAACTTTTTGATAGTCTGAAATTTGGGGGATGCAGGCAAAAAATATTCTTTACATGTGAAGATTCCTGTCTATCTGTCAGATGGCTTTAGACCAATTGACTAATTGTTACCAGAGATAAGCTTCCCTCAGAACCTTGGTATTTAGCTGCTCCTCACTTCTCTGCTCAGTAGCTTCCCAGAGGACAGTTTTCTGAGTTTTGCATGGCTGATATGCCTGCATTTCCTCATTGTAGGAGGCTTGGAGGTTAGTGAAGAAAGTCCAACATAATTCCCAAACTTCAGTGGTTTGAATGCTCTAGTGATTTTTGAAAACATTGTAGAGGAGAAGGTGCTTCTATGGGAAAGAAAGATGTCCAGCAGAAGCTGTTGGCTTACTAGGGACAAGTTTGCATCAATTCTCACTATGCAGGTTAAAACAGCATTTATTCTTTATACTTAGTTTTGAGTCAGCTAGGTCTGGAGAAAGTATACCAATAATTTAGATTTCAGTTTAGAGCTTAATGTGTACCCTGTGGGGCTGGAAGAATGGCAGTATAAGTAAAAAAGTAAATGTGTTTTTTGGTGTAAGAGTGGCATTATTTTAGAGTTAGATTATGTCACCAATAAGAGCCCAGTAATGTCCAGCAGCTACACTGACACCAAAGATGCTGAAAGAAAGAGAAATCCTAATGGCCTCAGCAAAAGAAAGGAATACAGAGTTTGTCTTGACTTATAAATTCCTTAAAGTCTGAAAATATGGAAGATGTGCATTGACTAAACCAATGAATGAAAGAGTGCAAAGGCAATGTGGACTGAAGGGACTGAGTCTAAATTGAAAGAAGAGTTGCTTAGGTTTAGCTAATCAGATTTCATAGAGATTTTACTCTAAGTTAGGATGATTTCAGGGCTGATGAGATGCAGAAATCTGGAAAGATTTTTTTGATCTGGAATGAACAGGCTAAAGGACCTGAATGTTGAGGCAAAGGGAAAAAGTAATACACTGCATTATTTCTACTTTCATGTCAGACATCTTAGGTTTGAGCTTAACTTTGAGCTACCAGGCCTAGCACTGCAAGTTTCTTCAACAAATTGCTGCTGACGAATTGGAATCACGATGATGAAGTGGTACAGGTTTTAATTTATGGCAATTTTTTTTGTTGGGTAGGAGGAATAAAACCACGTTTTCCAAAAAATACATTATCCATATTTCTCAGTAGTTGTACATGAAAAAAAGAACTTACGGTTATTGGGGAAAAAAGTATTTAAAGTGATTATTTATGTTGTCTGCAAAATAATACTAATTTTTTTTTTCTCCACAGTAAAACCAACAGTTATTGATGTTGACATTTATGTTAACAGCATTGGTCCTGTATCATCAATAAATATGGTAAGTGACTTACTTGCAAAGATTTTTATCTGGATTGCTGATCTTGGCATCAACACTAACTTTTTAAAAAGACACTAAATAACACAGTGATAAGTTGTTTTGATTCTGATTTACTCCTGTTTTCAGCTATAATTCTGGTTTTTGTGTCTCATCAAGAGAACAACCCTATAAGCAATATTATGTTCTGTGTTGTCTGTTAAAAAATGCTGGTAGATCTTCTAGTGGTAAAATCGCCATCTTAGGAAAAAAAAAGTATGAAGTGAAGTCATTTTCAAGAAAACTCTTGAGCTCTTGTTTCAAGACACAATCAAATATACAGAGCTTAATAATTTGGAGTAAATGAAAGTCATCCTGTAAAAACAGCGTATTTATTTGGAATTCATCATCTCTTCATGGTTGCTTTTCTTTCACTGAGTTACCAACAATCTTAAATGTAAAAGTATAATTTTGAAGAAGTTGTACATAGATGTACTGGATGTGTAAGGGCAGGAGAAGCTGTAATATAGTGTGATAGTGTGGCAAAAATAAACCTGTGTTTGGTCTGTTGTTACAGTCTGAACTCTAGGTCTTTCCTCTGTGCTGCAGCAACATATTCAGATTTAGAAAGAAAGATGAATGTTTATGTAGCTATGGGGTTATGGGCAGCTGTGGCTGCTTGTGCAACTTTTTTTGAGTTTGGAGTCATCATATTATTCCTCTTCTTAAATTAGGTTGATTTTTTTTTTTTTTTAATACAACTTGGAGGACCTGTTAATATCTTACTGTACTTAAAGATTTTAAAATAACCTCTTCAAATCAATGTCTCTTTTCCACAGTGGCGTTCAAAGACTGCCGTGTACAATGTTTCTATAAGAATCTAATGAATGCATTGCATGTGGCTTTTGTATTTTTGGAAGAAAAGCTCCTGAATTTAAAAGGTGTCTGTTCAGCCTTATTCTTTGGTTTTGCCTATAAATATGAAAGAAGGTAAATCATTGCAGCATATCAAATACAAGGTGGTCAGAGATTCCTTTGCACCCTGGCAGTTGAAAATCTGGCAAGTAAACACAGAAACAAATTATGTGCTGTGGACAACTTGGTGTCATATTCACCGACTGTGAAATGTGTTGATTGATATTTCATGTGAAGCACTGAATGTCAAGCAATGGGAGTAGCTGCTCCATTCTTGAACTAATAAATAGCTAATTATCTCGCCTTTCCCTGATGGCCTGCCATAATGACTTCTCTGGAGAACAATCTATTGGAAGGTCCTCTGGCTTGCATTTACTCTAGGAATGGGTACTCTGTTCAAAGCAATGGGGACGATGTGTTTTTGCTCTTTGCCTCTCTGAATTAGTTTGTAAGTAGAATTTTGGGGTGCTGGAAATGTATGTAGAATAATAAGAAAGCATTTCATCAAAACTACTACAGGTAGAAAGATGCAAAAAGTTAGTAATAGGAGAAATCAATGGGTTTTGGAAGATTATTGTAGCACAGTCTTACTTGTGTATTAATGTTGAAGATACCCTATGGCACCAAAATAGATAAATGCACCAAAATAGCAGTTTTAAAAATGCATATTGTATCTCTTTTCTAGTAAATGGTCTTGTTGGGATACTCATTAGAGTGTATGACATTGAGCTATTTCTTGGTTACAGCTGAAGTAAAAATATTTGTAATGTGTAAGGGCAGAATGATAAATAAAATAATGAAATACAAAATTTAGGTATCTGAAGTTTTAAGGGCTCAAAACTGCATAAAGTTATATTTAAACTTCTGAATAGAAATGGACATTATTTCAGATGTGCTTGTGGACAGTGAAACTGAGTCTGAACTACATGAGTAATTTTGAACTTAATTTCTGTTCTCAAACCTAATTACCAATATAGGAAATTAACATTAGGCACTCAAATGTAGCAAACTTTTGTCCAAAAGCTCAATTTCTGCTCTGTTACTGTGGAGTTTGTCCAAACATACATAAGAGAGCAGTAATGATCTTGCAGTCTCAAATTTACAGAGAAGATGGCAAGTCCTCACAAAATTGCAAGCCACTGTGCTGTATGATGGCTTGTCTCTGCTGTGGCAGAACTGATTGAGAGGCTTCTTTTCCCCCAGTTTCTGTTACTTCAACTGTTTGGCTACAGTATTCAGTAGCCGTCATTTGGTCTACTGGAAGAAAAAAATCTAACACTTTTTGGAATTAAAAATAATAATTTATTTACTTTTAAATAAGTAGTTTTTCATGTAGACTGTAACCCACTGAAGCATGGGTACACAAAGAGCTGAACAGAACTAGAAGTTAGAAATTACCTGTGTCAGGAAGAGGAAGGAAGGGACTATCTTCAGTCTGATAATCTGTCATATAATTGAAATTTCAAAGGGCATGAAATGTGCATGAAAATCCTATTTCAGGAGAAAGAAAAAAATAAAGGAGATTCTTGGTAGAACCCACTTATTCTCTTTTTCTCACCAGGACAAGAACTTTTAATTTTCTCCCTTAAATTATTATTAAAGGTTGAGCTGTTCTGTCCAGGCAACTCAGTACGGTGGTGGTTGATTGAGCAAAAAGAACGATGATTACTTTGATTTCCATCTCTTCTATTTTAAGAGTGAGATCATCAACACATACAAGGTGGACTTTCCTGCTGTGTACTTCCAAACTCAGACCTTAGTTCAATTACTTTTTTCTTAGTCTGCAGCACTTCTGAGAGAAAATCATGTGGAGCTTCTCTAGAAATCAAACTCTGCATGTATATTTTCTGATCAGTTTTCATCAGTGATTTTTGTCTAGTGGGTGAAACCTAGGAAATAATTTTCTTTAAGATATTTTTTCAATGGGTGTTCAGCCAAATGTTCAAGCCAATTTTGTAGAGCAGAGCTTTTCAGATGTCACTAACTGTTGCAATTATGCTTAGACTTGAGTATGAATATTAATATCTAACTGTTTTCTTTAACAGCCAGGAAAAAGACAGTTGCTATCAAACACCTACTTGTAGCAAAGTTAATCTCAGATGAATTGCATGTGAATACAAGGAAGAATGAATTTTTTTAGAGTGAGGCTGTAACTGTCACAAGGAGAAGAAATGTTAGGGACCCCTTCAAAAAGTCTTCAAGTCAAAGGAGAGGTAGTGTTCTGTGGCAAAGACACCATCATAATCCACAGGAATATATGGCTAACCCTGCTTTCCAGACTTTCCGCAGAGCGTTTCTGCCACTTTCTTAAAAGTCTTACCAGTGTCTCATTTTCTAGGTACTTTCAATATGTCTATTTTAAACCTCAAGATTTCCAGAAAGAGTAAAACAGTAATGTGGTTGGTCTTCTGTTAGAGACTCATTATTATAATATCTTTATCAAGACAATAAAAACTTGTTTTCTTAATAGAAAGGGGTGACTCTTCCTTTGTCTGTGACATGGAAGATTTCCTTGGGTCATGGTTTAAAAAACCTGATATGAAGAAATAGGTATTGTGTAATAACAGACAAGAAAAAACAGACTGAATAATTAACTGAGTGATACTAGGAAGTGGTTGTGAGTGGCAATAGCTTTAAAGAAGTAATTTCAGCATTTTGAGTTATGACATGGTGTTATGAAATGGTAGATACTATTGATATTATGGGTATTTTGAATTTAAAATTCCAAGATACATGAATGCCCATTCAAAAATATTAGGCTGTCTTTTTAATAAATGAAAGCCATCTCATGTATAAATATCTTGATGCCTGTCCTTTATCAAGAACATAATAGGATGTGAGCTTAGACTCATTTAAAGGATACAAAAACTGGTTTATTCAAAAGTAAATGACAAATGCATTCTATGAGCCAAATTATAAGTTCCTGTGTGCACATTATAGCTCTTTGTCTTGGTTTTCATCATCCCATAAAGTAAGTTAAATCTGTAATTTGCTATTTCAAGGTGCAGTGTCATTAGAGATGTTAGGTTGTAGGATGCAAGACTTTAATTCAATCTTTTCTTATTGAAAATCTTTGTATATCTGTAATTATAATGAAAACTCTTCCACTATATTAGGAGATCTTAAGGATCTTCTAAATTAGTTTTTTAATTAATTTTTTTAGTTTTAGAATGCATTTGCAATTTTTTACCCCCATGCTTTATATTGTAAACCACATGTATGAATTCCGTATCCCTAGTTTTTATATATCTGTCTTTTAAAAATTTTTTTTCTTTAGTATTGTCCTTTGAAAATGGTGTCCAGGAAGCATATGATTTTGCATTTAAACCCATAATCCATTTTTCATCAACCCTCCAGTTCTTGTCAATAGCTGTAAAGGTTTATAGATTGCCTTGTAAACCATAGTCTTAGCGTGGCTTACTGTAGCCTAGTTTTCTACAGATAAGCAATACTGGCTTGTCTATAAAAGAACTGAAAAGGGAAAGAGATCAATTATCAAATTGGGAAACAGACACAAGTAGTGGGGGAAAAAAATCCCCTAGAAGTAGTTTCGTGAGACAGAAGGGTAAACACACTGAGATTAAATAGACTATTAAACTTCAGTGGCATCAAAGCCTGTGCATTTGTGCATTCACACATACAGGGTTAACTGAGTAGCTACAAGAATCTGAGATTGCAGCACAAATTGCTAGTGAAGGAAGAATTTTACGCCTGTGTGGTTTTTGCAACTGGAGTCTCATTTTAACACAGCTGTACAGAAAGAATGTTGAAGAGAGTGTGAGAAGCAACTTTATAAACTGTACTCACCTGTCCATAAAAATAGTAATTGGTTACCTGCTGGTCATCTCTTTATTCTCAAGTATTCTTAAATGGCAATTCAGAGTGCTTCTTTTATGTACTTCATCACTTCATTCTATTGTGCCCACTCTCTAGGCTATGCTATATAACTTTATGGATGCTATATTTCCCATTTGTTCAGTTAAGTGTTCTAAAATAAAAGCAATTTTTACTCTATTTTACCCTTTAATGTATTGGTAGACTTCTTTGAACTTCAGTTTCAAAGTCCCCACATGCTCATTTTGCTTCTCCACTGGACACTATAGGTATCTTAAAGAATAGTCTTGATCTGGAGACTTGTCTAAAGTACTATTCAAAGCTTATAATAAAGCCTGAATTTCTTGCATGCTTTCAGTCTTTATGTCTGGTTGTTTGACATGTGTATTTGTCTTTATGTATATTTGTTAAAATTATTGTTAGAACAGCTGCAATTATAGAAACATAGCCTGCTGAATCTTTCCATGATATGGCAAAGCTACTTTATAGTCAGATTTTATCCTCTTTTCAGCCCACTGTGAAATACTCCCAAGTATTTCCTTTACAGACATCTTCTCAAAGATAGTGCAAGTCACTGTTTGAGCACAAGGCTGATGCCCTGTTCATTGTTAACCTGAAGTGTGTTTTTCTAACTCTATCTCACTATCTCACCTAATGTATTTATAAAGCAATTGTGTAGGGAGATGGTTTCAGTTATTTTTGAGGAGTGAGTTTTCCAGTTGATGAGTTCAGATAATCACTAAAATAATGGAATGCCTTGGGCTATTTGTATTTTTCCCTGAAAATTTTACAAGCTCCTTTGTTGCTCTGTGACCTAAGAGAACACTCAGGTACTGGACTAAATTTTAGTCTGAGTAGGTCTGTTTGTTTACAAGGAATAATACACTAATCATACATTTAAACATTTTTCTAGATTATGATCAGGTTACTGGTTTTGTTTCTGGAACATATTTATATACTGTCATTAAGTTTGGATCTCTCATAATAAAAAATGTATGCATTATAGAAAACTTTTAAGATTAATGGATTTTTTTCTGATAAAACAGGCCTCTTTGTACAAGCTCATTTTTGTTGCCTTAAGCTCTGGCAGTCAGTGCCTCACTAAGAAAATATTTCTGGGAGGTAGTAGTAATAAAATGAAACTTGAATCTATCTGTGGATTCTGTTCCACCACTGACCTTGTGAGAGGCTTGTATAATCTCAAAAGTGAAACTGACTGGAAAAGAAGAAACTGGGGCTGCAGAAATGAACATAGATTGATTTTTTCACATATCACCTTGGCAGCCTCTCCATTTGGTCTTCTTTAGAGCTCCACTTCGTGTAACTAAAACAGGGCCTGGGAGATAGAGACTTGGATAAAGAAGGGCCTTAGGCTGCTCTTGTTCGAGGTGCAATGAGGTGGACTAGAATAATGTTAATTTTTCTGCAGTGCAGCTTGTGTGCTGTGATGTGCAGCGGTAAAATGCATACTTCCATAATTTACTGCATTGGCAGGAAATCCAGTTTACTTCTTGGAGGAGTGATAGATTCTGTTACAAGTCTTTGGTAATGGACTGATCTTAGGTCTGCTGCTCTGTCTTATCAGAATTCAAGCAGATTGTCAAATATGGATGAACTTAGCCTTAGAGTTGTCTCAAAAGGTGTATGATAAATGAGCAATTTAATTTCAGTAAGATAGGAAAATTAAATGTCTCATCTGCTCAGTAGTGGGTATTAAAAAAGGTTTGAAGAGCAGCTGAATGCTTTTTCCATAGATAAACAGGGTTACAATATGTAACAGGTACATTCTCTTAGAGGCAATGTATTAGCCTTCATACAAAAAGTGGTAAGAAACTCCTTTCCAGCTTTTAAAGCTGGAAAGTTTTTAAAACTTTAAAAGTTTAATCCCAGTTTTTTAAAGCTTATTTCTCCCACTTCAATAGCCAGTTTCTTGGGCCTACAGGCTTTAGGCTTTAGAAGTAGTATACTCAGTGTTAAAGTTCCTTTAGAAAGCAGTAGTTGTCCTTCTTGTCTGTTCAGTGATACATAGCTTCACATTCTTTATTGTCAACATTTGGGAAAGTTAGTTTAGAAAAACTATGGCTAAATTGCTGTAAAGGGTATTGAATTACTTTAGAGTAAATTGACAATCTCTTGGCCTAAATCAGTTTCATTTTTGAGTGATCAAGTGTTTATCAACTTTGTTTTAGAGTTTGACTTTCCATGATTGCTCCATGGAAGAGTAATTACTCTTGTGTTGATCTGTTTATTGGATTCCTGAATGATATTGATGTAATTTAAACTATGGTTTTGAGAGTTTGGTCTTCCTTAGTGCTTTCAGTTATGGATTTATTCAGGAAGCAAATGGATGTTGCTGATCTGTTACTTACAGAACAGAGATGTACTAATGACAAGTTGTCATAAGACTTCATGGTATAACTTTCTGGGAATGTAGACATCACAGCATCCATAGAGCAATTCCAGCAGCATTATAAATGTGTTTGGTAGTTAGGAAAAAATAGCTGATTACAGGGTCACCCTCTATAAACCATTATTGGGCCAAGAATCATCTTCAGTTTTCTGTAAGGTTTTTTGGTTGGTAAAGAATGAATACTATTCATCAGCATAATTTGAATATCAGAACAATGATTGGCATTTTCCACACCATTATTGCAATGAGCAAAATCCAGAATAACCTCCCTACCTTATCTTTTTTTTTTTTCCACAAGAGATCTTGTCATCAGTCTTATTGGTTGTAATTTCCTTTTTTATCAGATTTCTGAAAAATAAGGTTTAGAGAATTGTATTACATTTCCTTTCAAGCTTTTTTAGTGAACATGGTGTCCCTTGACTCTAAAGAACTCTCAGATATGCTTTTTCTGGTATAGACAATGTATTTCTACTGAATGACTACACAGAACTGAAGAATAATACAAATGCTTGGTTTCTGCAATTAAAAAGGTCTACAGCCTGCAGGGCTGTATTGTATCCCAGCACTTCCATGCTTTTGCTAACACCATACACTTTCCTCCTTTTAAATCAAAGTAGTCCTAATTTATTGCTTTCATGGTCTGGAAAAGTGGCTTTTATGTGGTCAAAAATAGCGATATTCTAGGTTCTTTATATGTTTTCACAGCTTTTTTCCTCAAAGTTCTTTCCACCACAGTCTTTTGTGTCTGCTTTTCATTAGACTTTTAAGATACAGGTAGTTCTGTTACATACTGTGTTGGAATGGGCAAGCTGCTCTCTACACTTAAAACTTCTATCTTCTCATGAAACTTTGTGTCTCTTTTCCTTCTTCTGCAAATTTTATTTGCAACCCTTGAAAGCTGAAGAAATTTTGTGAGAGGAAGCTGTTATTATACCTATTATTAACTTTTTGTATACTACACAGAAGCAGATAGTTTTGACCACAGAGTTTTGGATATGCTTTATCCAAATCTCAGACATTGAAGTGTAGTCACTGCTTTAAAACTTACAATGGACATTTTAATGGTAATATAATAATTTTACTAATTGTTTAGGGTTTTTTAAAGTTATAAATGGTAGAGATATGGAAACTATTCAGGGGTCTAGAAGAGTAAATTCTCAAGGCTGTTGTGAGATTCCTAAACCAAAGACACTGCTGTCATCCTTTCTGACTGCTTCCTGTGCTTGCCCCATAATTTATCTAGCAAATTGCATTTCTTGGGAGACTTGGGAGCAGGTATAACTGATTCTTGTTTTCTTGCAATTCCTTTTGCGTATTTTTCAAGGAGAACAGAATTTTTAAAAGTATTTAAGGAACTTAGTAATGAGAGGTATTAAATACCTAGCCTTCATACCTTTGTGAACATGAACCCTCTATTTGTCAGGTCAAATTTATGAAAATTGCAACATGTTCATAAAAGTATGAGGGTGTCGAGCTCTTTCTTACAGTGTCTAGCTTAATATAAATGCCAATGGTCATTAAATAGTTGCATTAGGTCGACTGATATTTTTCTTGCATATTTAGTCAATATTTGAATAAGGTGAGATTAGAAATTTAGATGAAATATGTGTGATTCTTGGCATAGCAGAAGAACTTTGGTATTATTTTTGTAAGTATTCTTCCTTAGGAATTCTGGTCTAAAAAAAAATATGTCATAATAATAGGATTGTTATACCTGTTATGATTTGAGAGTCCAAATAACAATGTTTGAAGGAAGGAGTTTAGGCCAGCTGTTAGAAAGAAAAATGTAAAAAACCACTTGGTCTTGCAGACTCTTCATCATGTTGACATAGACACAGGGATGATTACACTGTCATGTAATCTGCTTCTGTATTACTATTTTTCTGTGAAGCCAAAAGTTCCTGTGAAGACTATGCAAGAAACAGAACAAATGTGATACAGCACAGGGAGCTGCAAGAGAGGGGGAAGGCCAAAAATGGTTGGATACTATTTTGAGAACATTCCATAAGACAGCCATGTTATTTCAGACCTCCTGGTCCTTCTCCTCAAGAGAGATTACTAAATCCTTCAAAAGAAAAATGCTGGAAATGAAATTTCATAATCCTATTGAATACGGAAAAGCAGCACCTCAAAAGTGACATGGGTATTGTGGCTCTGTACTTGTGCTCCTGGTAATCTCTGCAAGTGGTAACTGCTCTTCACCTTTCCTGTGTGTTGCATCTTTTTCTGCTTCAGTTGTATGTACTGACCTTTCTCTCTGTTGTCTGTTGATTAATGAATCTTGTTTTTACCCAGAATATGTTTATGTAAAGAGGCTAGAAGTTTGCAATGGTTCTTTCAGATAAGAAAAAAGGCATGTGTGCCCAAGATTTTATGACGTTTCCCGCCTGTATTGTCTAACCAGTAAGTTACCTCTGTTTTCAGACCTGGCCTTTCAAAATCCTTGTTGGAAACAGTAGCTACTAAACTGCAGGGATAAGGAGCTTTGGCTGGTAGTTCACGTTTGGTAAAGTGTGTTGGCTAACTGAGACAAAGAAATAACTGTCATCTGCTTACATACACCCCATATATCAGACTATGACAGCTCTAGGCTTTCAAATGGCTTTCCAGGCTGGTATTTCCCTGAGGTGTATTTGCTGCAGTGTGCACAGCATGTTTCTCATTACCTAGAAGGCCTGTACATTGAGGTCAAATTACAAAGCAGTCAAAGTTGTGAATTACAGAAAGGTACAATCCTAGTATTTAAATTTATAGAGATTATTATATTGGAATCAAAAAAGCTTTTTGTTTGTTTGGTTGGTTGGTTTGTTTTGGTTTTTTTTTTGTTTTTGTTTGTCTAAGAGTGCCAATTTCTGAATTTTACTGCTCCTAGTAACTGAAGAGTTGGGATCACCAAAATACTTGCTGGTCTTCCCCACTGCAAATGGAAATAAAAAATTTTCCTCCTGTATTACTTATCTGTCTCAGTCTTGGTCTTCATTACTCTGGGTGAAATTGTCCCTTGAGCACAGGCTCACTAAACATCTGGCTATCTTTAAGGCTAAGCAGTTTCAGTTTTCCTAAGCTGGATTCATGCATTATGCAAATGTTACTTCATTAGACACTGAGATGAGCTATCAAGCTATATTGTTTGGTCAGAATAATGTAGGCTCAATGCTGATTTGAAATCAGACTATCAATTTTGGATAAATTCAGTTCATGCAATCATTTTTGCTTGTGATTCAATTAGGGCATACATAGTGATTGAGGTAAATGCAGTCAATGATTTTGTCTCTGTTTCTGACTTATTCTGATACCTATATGCAGTGTGTGAAACAGCATAAACAATAAAAGAGCTAAATTAATCTCTCAGAAAGTGAATAGAACTATGCCAGGCATAATTTTGAGCCATGTTCTCCTAAAATACTCCACACTGAGAGTCTAATTATAAGACCTAAAATTACCCAAAGTTGATTTTGGTGCTAGAACATATTGGATCCTCACTGCCTTCTGTCTTTTCTTTGAATTTGCACTGTGTGGAGAGTGCAAAGGGAAACACCTGTAAATTGGGGAATTTCTTGTGTGCTGGATGGGGCCAAATAAATAGGAGATGTATACAGTATCAAAGGATGTGTCTGATGCCTGAATTGCAATCTGAATTTCACAGGGGACCCAGTTTCTCACCTGACATAACTGGTTGAATTCATCAGTGTAAATGGAAATGTGATCTGTGCTAGCCTGCTGCTTTCATATTTCCTTTTACCTGAAGTATTTTTTATTGTTTCCATATTAAAAGGTTAGATGCCAGGAGTTTTTATCTTGAATAATATTATAATTTAGTATATCATTCTTTTGCAGGGTATATTAGAAAAAGTAAAGAAAAAAAAAAAGACTGCAAGGTTGTTTGATTGCACTCTCCTGAAATCTTTGTATCTTCATTGTTTTCCCTGCAATGTGTTCTCTAACTCTCTGGTGTCTGAAACTGTATTTATGTAAATAGGTCTGAGCATTACTTTGCCATCTGGATAGTACTGTAAAAATGGCATAAAGAAAAGGAAAGTGAAAACAAATATAGGAAGCCTGGGAGGATATCTTAAAGAGAGAAAATTGGACCTGTATTTTGAGAGCTGCCTAGCTGGACCAGCTAACAGAGGTTTTGACAGATTGTGGCACAGCTAGGTTAGCTAACTGAAAAGAGGCAGATTAAAATAATTGAGAGTTTCTTCTGGATTTTTAGAAGGTCTGGCTAAACTGGCATTGTGTGATTGTTCTAGATAACGATAGCGGATACACTGACTGGTCAACTTGTGCAAATTCTTCGGTTTAGCTCAGATTTATATATGGAGTTTTTTTTGACATGGTAGTGTTTAGGAATGGGGCTTATTTCTAGATATCTCATCACCTCTTACATGTGGAATTGGTTTTTTGTGTTCTGTTACTAATATATTTCATCCTGTAAAAATAAAGGCAGCCTGTAAAAATATATCTCTCAAATTTCAAACTCTTTAGAGGTCTAGAGTTACGAGGATCTTTGTAAAATGCTTTGAATAAAATGACAAACAAACTAGCAGTCAGAATCATAATTAAATTAAATTGAGGAGCATGCCAAAAATCTGTCAGCTTCTAAATAAATTATCTGATTTATGCCAAGTATCACATGGAAGCTAAAGTCAGGAACTGGATTTGAAAGTGCTTTTTGAATATTTTGTTTTCAATGGAGTCTTACAATGCTCAGCTTCTATTTTCATTCAGAATTTGAAGCTTGTCCATGGACTAAATCTTAATTTGTTTGAACAAATCTCTCCAGAATGAGATGGAGGACAGGGTCAGTTCTACACAGAAAAAACTGTAGGCAATTTTAGTTTTATCTAGTAATTTGTTCCTGTGGCACTATCTTGGACTATAAAACTAAAACAAAAATGGTAAAATAAGGGTATAAGTACTTGGGGCTGATGCTATAATCTAATTAAACATCTATGTAAAATTTTTTTATATAAATAGTGGATTTCAGATTAATATTATAAAGAATAGCAGATATATATTATAAAACTTTGCCAAAGGCAGTTCAAACAGTGGTTTGGCTCTGAAGCAAATATAGGAACATGGGTTTTTTTCACTTTGAAAAACAAATGACCTTCCACCTTTCAACAAGCTTTGCTATGTCATGCTAGTTAGAAATGACATTAAATTTTAAGGCTTTGGAGGGAGAGAAAATGGTGCATTTCCTGTATGTCAGAAATGCCTTCTGTTGTCTCTGAGAAAATCTGCCTGCAAGTCTGTTTGCACATGCTCTGCAGAAAAAATGGTTTTAGCAGCTTAAGTCTCTGATTCCACCTGTGTTGTACATGTTTTAGTGTGAGTGTGGGCCACATTTTCTGGAGAGCTTACGTTTGAGTTACTGAAGCTGGTGTAAAAGAGCAATGTTCTGTGCTTGTAGTGATTTTGCTGTAATGCAGCAGCAAGGAGGAGGGAGTTGAAAAGTCAAAATTATGGTTGATTTTTTTTCTCATTTGTACTCAGGCATGATAAAACAGTCCTGCATTTCTTGATAGTCTACCATGGTTTTGCAAAAGTAGCTCCTCCTTCAACATACACATAGTTCCTCTGATCTGAGGCTTTTGCAGTTTCTCCTTCTTGCTATTGTAGTTCAAACAGTTGCTTGTAGGGACCCAACGAGAGGGCCTTGAGGTTGGAGCAGTAGAATGCTGCTCCAGTGGAACACAACTTCTGAATTCTTTCAGGATTGGTGCTGTGACCACTGCCCTGGGGAGCCTGCTCCAGTGCCCAAGCACCCTCTGGCTGAAGAAAATTTTCCTAATATCCAACCTAAACATCACCTGACACACTTACATGCCATTCCCTCGGGTTCTGTCCTGGTCACCAGAGAGAAGAGATCAGTGTCTGTCCCTCCACTCCCTCTCATGAGGAAGCTGTGGACTGCAGTGAAGTCTCTCAGTCCCCTCTAGGCTGAACAGACCAAGTAACCTCAGACACTCCTCATATGGCATCCCCTCAAGGCCATTCAACTTCCTGGTGTTTCTACTTTGGATACTCTCTAACAGTTTAATATTTTTCTTATATTGTGATGCTCCAAACTTCACACAATATTCAAGGTGACACTGCCCAGTGCAGAGCAGAGTGGGACAATCCCTCAGCTTGCAGGTGATGCTGTGCCTGATGGACCCAGGACAAGATGATAAGACAGATAAGTGGCAGGTAGCACATTCAACATACATTTTTAAGCACATACTAAAGCTAAGTGGAAAGGCCTTCCATGCTATCTGGACTCTCCTTATATTTCCCTCTGTACCGTATCCTTAAGTGCCTGTTTTCTTTTGTAAATTTGCATCAGCTACAAATATTATGGGCTGTCCTAGGAGAACTGGAAGATAGGGGCTTTCAGGTGGTGTTGCTTCTGTACATAACTGAACACCACTGTGACTTGCTGCCATTTAATGATCTTCTTCTGCCTGCAGCAAAGAAGTGCAAGTTCTTCTGCATTGAGGCATGATTTAGGTAGGGTTTAAGATCCTGTTGCTGTTCAAAAAAAGTATTTTGATTTCTTAATCAGCTTGTCCTAAGTTTCTGGGATTGTCAGTGAAAGTAGCTTTGAGACTAAAATACCATCTTGCACTGGTATTGTGTCAAGCCAGGTGTAGTTCCATCTTTGGGGAAATACTTGTATTAATCTTAGTTTTACTACTTAACTTTTGGATATCTCTATAGATCAGGTATTGGAAATGGCTAGGGATCTCACTTTCTGGTGGAAATTCAGAGGGTTTTAACACAGAATGCGTGTGTATATTCCCTGACAAGTAGTTTTTGAAGGGTGGTTTGCCTGCATCTTTTTCAGGACTAGTTTGAAAGAAACAAATAAACTGGACAAAAGAAAGTTATATGAAGCTCACTCAGAGTCAACATGAGATGAACCTGCAAAAAGTGTGGCAGCCTCTTGAGCAGAAGGGCTACTGGGTGGTGGAGCTGGTTGAGGAGAATGGACAATTGGCTTTTGTGTTTTCTTTCCTTTGGATAAGCTGTAAAGTGGCATGTCTCATTTGAAACCTGGGAGTTTTTAATAGCCTTTTAAAGAGCAGTCTTCTACTCACGAGCCAAGAGAATTTCTTGAACTTGAAGCAGAGATAAAGTGAGTGATTAAATAATTAGAGGCTTTTCTGATGGAATGTAGGCGAATGTAGATCACAGTTTTTGCCTGGCCTGGAAAAGAGCCAGGACTTGAGCTCAGGAGTTCACTACTGAATGCTACCTGAACTAGGTATTTAGTTGTTGGTAGCTAGGTTGATTTTGGTTTTTTTTGCACTCTTCAGTCATTTCCGTGAATGTTTTGCATCCCTCTTCAGTGATTGTTGCAGATACTCAGAATACAAAAGGAACATAACTTATATTTTCTAAATGTAGGATGAGTAATTCAGATGAGAGTGATGAGAGAACTGGATGAGGAAAGTAACCCAGCTCATATTTTGAAGAGAGACACTATGATAAACTCCAAATAATACCCCATATTCTACTTCCATATAATTTATGAAATGTTTTTACTGGGGGGAATGCAAAGGTTAACAAAAATCTTTATTTCCCCCTACCTATTCTGATATAGTTAAGCAAGAAGCACTCCTTGAATGAAGAAAATAAAGGCTTAGGTGGAGGTTCAGTGTAATTTGCTTGAAGGCACATGACATATGGTAAATTCTATGTCATGGTAGGAGAATTCAGTTGTTGGAAGTAAGGCTCTACAGCTTTTTTGGCATGTAAATCAAATCCCTGCTTACTCATTGATTTAAAGATAGTGCATTATGAAATCAGCCTGCAATTTTTAATATCATTCATGTGAGTGGTGAAAATCTGTTAGTCTACCAATGCATTCCTCTATTTTCTACAGTATACATTTTGCAGAAATTAACTTTAATCAATGAATTACTGATAATAATACTTGCCAATAATGCTGTGTAGAAATGTCTCTATTCAAGATGCAATTGTTTAGTTTTGTATTTTCTTTCACATAACCAAAATTGACACATCCATCCAATCCATAGCTTAAACGTAGAGCCTGAAAGTAGAAAGTACAGTATGAAATACTGCTTCTTTTCTGGTTATTCTTCCAACAGATTTTCTGGAGATCAGTTTTATTTTTCTTATCGCCTCTAGTTTCCTCAACTCATTTTCTCCTCTTAAAAATGGTGTATACTTTTAGAAAACCTTTGAAGTAAGTATTATGATGTTGTTTTGGGGTTTTTGTTTTCTCTAGGGGACAATTGTGTGGCAAAGTTGCTGTCCCCTTGGCTTGTTGTTCACTTGCCTTGCCTTGCCTTTTTTCACCTGTGCTCACACTGCCTCACTTCATCTCTCTTCAACTCCCTTTCCTTCTGTTATGTTAAACTCTGGCACAAAGTTAGTACCATGCAAGTGCTCTCTTACTCCCTCTGACTCTGTTAGGTGAGATGGGGAGGAGAATCATAAATTTGTGGATTAAGATAAGAACAGTTTAATCATTGAAAATATGATAGTAAGACTAATAATAAAAATAACATTAATATTAATGAAAAGGAAAGAGAGAGTTTTGCTCTTTATATGGAGAATTGAAATATTTTTTAGAGTTCTCAGATGGCTTTCAATCTTGAATGTGTGTTTTCTGATATAATTCAACTATGCAAGCCTGTGGCTCAGTTTCAATTTTTAATGGATCAGGTGCATGGCAACGTGGTCTTTTCTACCCCTATTATTCTACAATTCTGTTAAACTAACAGATTCCTGCTAAGAGGATTTGTTGATTTTCCTGTGGATGTTGGAAAGAAAAAGACAGAATCTTTTTGTACCTGCATCTCCCATCTTTTGTGTAATAATAAAAAATTTGGTGCTGCCCATTATTCCCTCTATAGACTGTGTCCATAAAATTTTGCTAGACCATTCTCTTAGTGAGAAAAAACTAGTGAGAATGTTGAGGCTGTTCCTATGGTGGGTATGCAGGACACAGTACAATCTTTTTGTGTCAATCAAGTATGGAGGTGTCCCTGCTGACTGAGAGAAGCCATGAATAGAAAAATTGTTGGTTGTCGTCCTAGACATAATACCAATAATGCTTCATGATTGAAGGAATAAAAGGTGTGCTATAAAGAAAAGAAAATGTTGCCATTATTGTGGGATTTCTAGATGTGTCTACAAGCTAAAGGATATTTGGGCTTTTAAATTCTCAGTTGGCTTTGTGACCAGAAGGACCTGTCTTAATCATGCTCTTAGGAGGGTTATAAAGGTGCAGCTCCTTTGTGGATGCCAGTAGCTGTTCTGCCCTGCTTTGCAGAGCACAGAGCCCTTATGTTTGTTAGTTACAGCTGTATATTGATTGAATGGCTCTTTGCTAGTGGTGAACACTGACTTGAAAATGCCTGTGCTTTTCACAGTGCTTTCCTACACTGGGAGTGCAATCCCTGCCTGAGATTTCTTTGTCTGGAGATGGTGATTTGGTGCCTGAGAGGGAGTATTAAGTATATAATGGCAGTAAACAAAGTTAAATTAGTTAAAGGAGGAGAAATCTTTCAACAATTAGTAACTGAAAGTTTTATGGGAAGGATAGACTGTAGACCAGACTAATGTACAGGTTTGGATGTAACCTTAGAACCATGCTTGAAGACACTATTTCTTTATGCAGGGCAATAAAAGCTGAAGTTATCCTCTAATTCACTGAGCTGATTCCACGGTGCTGTAGGAAGCCATATAACTTAGTCCTTTTCATGTATTCTTCTTTAGTCTCACACCTAAAAAACTTCAGAAGTTTTCTACTTCTGAGGATTGACTAACCATAATTTTCAATTTTGGTCATTCAGATGAATGCAGAGATTAGCACCTCCTTCTTTTCCTGTGCTGGTGAAGAAGTACATCATAGGGTAGAAATGTAATTGCTTTCCTGTATGTTTCTTGCCTTACATGAGAGTGTTGAAATCTAGACTTCCAGATGCAATGTGCTGGATAAAGTAACTGAAGAGAGGAAGAACTGAAGAGATGATCTTTACATGCTGAAAAAAGGGAAGTGGGAATCTGGGGTTTAATTCATATGGTCTGCCATTGGCAGAGTGTGGAAATAAAGTCTCTTTATTTCCACACTCTGCCAATGTCTCCCCTGTCCTTTTTAAGAGTTCCTGCTTCAAGCTGCTGACATTACATGGCTAAATGTAAATTATTTAACATAAGAGCAGCATATAATCAGAATGCCATGTTGAAAGAGTGAATGAAGATACTGAAATTCATTACTGATATGTATTACAAAGTAAGGGGTCTGCTCTGTGTTCCTCTGCTTTCTTTCCCCATCTGCATAAAATAATTTATCTTTGCTTCAGTTCTTTCATAATTTCTTACTCTCATTTCCCTTGTGAAGTCCTATTTCTGCCTTTACTTTCCTTTACCTGCAGCTTATCCTGTCCTAACTTACAACATTCCCCATCTTTATAACATTTATGTCTCCTTGCCAGTAAAACTGTTGCACAGTTGACTACTCTTCCATAACTCATTCTCTATGTGGTTTTGTGTCTTTTTTCTGCTGTCATTCTGTCATGCTTACCAGTTCTTTAGCAAATGGGACCTTTGTAACAGTGCCTACAACAGAACTATTGTGAATTTTACCCTTCATATAATTTCTTCCTAATAAATATGATTAATGTTAAAGGACTACTACTACCCTAGTATACAAACTATAATGAAATTCAAAATTTGAGGGCTGCTTGAATAAATGTCAACTCTTACAGTTGTAACATTTTAACACTGCAAATGTCAATGTATTCTAAGTAATGGTGTTTTCCTCTGTGTGAAGTACATTATAATCACTGATGGATGAATCTTAAAATTTTCCAAAGTTCACAGAAGTTAATCAATCTAAAGTTTGTGTGCTCTCAAAAACAACTGGTTTTTTTTTGTTTGTTTGTTTGCTTTTTTTTTTTGGTTATGTTTGGGTTTTGTTTTGTTTTGTTGCTATGTGCAAGTAGAGTGGAATTCAAGGTAGCTCAGGATTAACTAAGAAAATGCCAAAGCATTCGAAATTAAAATCCAGATTCCAAGGAATTCAGGTGATAAAACATTGCTTAAGGTGTATGATAAAAGATTCTCATGAGTTTGGACATCCTTGTGTGGTCAAAAATATTAGCAGCAGAAGTCTCTCATTCGTTATACATGCAATTACCAAAATCACACGTGAAGGAGAACATAGGGGCGATGATTTTGACTCATCAGTAAGCTGGTTGGGAAAGACTGATGAAATTCAGGTTTGCCATATTTATCTGCTCAATTTCTTTTTTTCTTAAATGAAGGTCTTTAAAGTGTGATTGCAAGAGCAGGAGCAGTCCTTTCCACAGGCAGTCTTTCATAGTGTTCAATACTGGGTTTTCCAAGTGGTAGACTAACTATGGGTAATCTTTAAAAATCATGTATAGAGCAGAGTGTGTATCTAGTAATTCCTTTAGATTTGAACAGTTTCTTTGTAGTCACAAGAAGACTGACTTGAGTCAGAAGAGGTGGACACTTATGTGGTATTCCAGTCTAGCATAAAGGTTGTTTCAGTTGCAGAGTCGGAATTATAATCTTGTTTGTTATAATTTGCCACTCTGTCCATTTTGTTGGACATCTGATTCAGTGAATGCACAAATGTGTTTTTATGTATGTCCTTAGTATGAATGAAATTTGTATTTTCAATCCTTAATTGACTAGGAATTTGTGAATCAGTTAAACATAGGCTTATCTTGGACGAAAAAGTGAAAAAAGTAGTAATAAGTCCAAATATTTGTTATTAAAAAAGTTGTTTTGCTTTTTACTTTATGTTTTGCTTTTTACTTTATGTTTACTTTACTGTTTTGCTTTTTAATTTATGAGAAAAAAAATTGTGTAGCTACTGATAAAAAAAAAATGTAGGGAAAAATAATATTGATTCATGCTTAAAATCAAGGAGTAATTTAGGTTGCAAGGGACTTCTGGAAATCTAGTTATCTAGTCCAGACTTCTGCTCAAAGCAGCTTCAGTTAGATCAGATTGCTCATGGCCTCAGTCAGGGCAGTTTTGAGCATCTGCAAAAATGGAGATTCCAGAGCTTCTCTGGACAGCCCATTCCAGTTTGTTTGGCCACTGGCATGGTTTAAGAAAATCTAATGTATATCTAACTGGACACTCCTGTGTTCTATCTTGTATCCATTGCCTCTTGTCCTGCCTCTGAGGAGAGTGTGGCTCCATATTCTTTATATACCCTCCCGCTGAGGTAGCTGAGGAGCTCCCCTAATGCTTTACTTCAGGCTGAATAAATCAAGTTTTCTGCCTTTTTATATATATATATTTCATGTTTTTCAATCTCCTAATGATCTCGATGATCCCCTGATAGACTTGCTCCAGTACATCAGTGTCTTGTACTCAGAATCCCCACATTGGCACAACACTCTAGAGGAGGCCTCTCAAGGGCTACAACCATGTCCTTCAACTCACTGGAAATCCTTTAGTTAATGCATATCACTGTGTGGTTGTCCCTTTCCCCCACAGCAGCATACTGCTGGTTCATGGTCTACTTGCCCATTAGTCCTTGAGTCCTTTCCTGCCAAGCCATTGTGTGGATTTATTTCCTTCCAGCTGCAGAACTTTACATTTGTTCTTGTTGAGTTTCATGAGTTTTCTGTCAACTCACTTCTCCAGTTTTTCGAAGTGTTTCTGAATAGCAACTCAGGCCTTCAGCATGATGATTATTCCCAGCAGTGTTCTGCACACTTTCCCAGAATTCCACCTCAAGCACTGAGGTCATTAATGAAGATGTGAAAGAATACCAGATTGAGTGATGGATCCCTGAGGAATGATAATAGTAACTGGCTTCCAGCTGTATTTTGTGCCACTGATGACATCCATGTGAGCCCAGTTAATTTTCCATACACTTTATAGTCTGTTTATTGAGTCTCCACTGCATCAACTTGGCTATAAGTGTAATTTGGGAAAACAATTCACATATTGTTTTTATCTATTGGTAACTCCTAGAATTCCATTTTCCCCCTCTTCATTTATTCACAATGCTGTGAATGAGGTTATAACTCTTTTTTTTAATCTAAGCAATACTGACATTCTTTAGGAAGTGCACAATAGATCGAGGACACAGATGTAATATGGACATTGACTATGCTGAGGTGTTGGAGGTCAGACAACTATGTGATTAATTCTGTGGCAAAATTTCAGCCTGCCTATATGGGATTATTTCTTACAGGGTGAAACTGACCAAGACATGGTAGACAGATTTGGGGCCTCATGACCGGTTTATTTTTTTGGACTCTATACAGAGGGGAAAAAAAGGATACGAAACTTTTCCTTTCTTTATATCCACAATAGTAGCTAATTACTGTAATGGAAGGATACATATTTTAGTTGATAACTTCTAAAAGTTAATTTGATGTTTGGGAAGAAGAGTGGGAAGGAGCTGCATGGCAAACTGTTAAAATCTCTCTGGAGATTATTCAAAATTTTCTTTTCAATGGCTTCCTCATGCAGTAACTGATCTTGATAAGCCGATGAAACAAAAATGAAATGTTAACTGTGGAATACCTTTATTGGCTGAACTAATCTAAAGATGAAAGAATACTTTGCCATTAGAAAAATACTGGTGCAGCTATCCGTGATTGCAATAGTCTCTCAACCCCAATTGATTTAATTTAGCAATCAAATGAAACAGCAAGAAAGCTTCTTCCCAGCCTTTCTTAGCTATGATTTATCTTCATTTGTCTGGCCCAAGGAATGCTGACTGTCTAATCCACATGTAGAAACTGCTCTATTTTTAAGTCTGTGTCTCTTTGGGTCCAAGGCAACCGTTTGAAGCCAAGGAAATCCTAATATCTGCTGAATTTGTTACATGTATGTATGAGTCCAGATACAGCAGGCTCTCAGGGTCTGTCAGATTATCAACAGAAACATATAAAAATGCAGATATCATGAATTTGTCTCCATGGGATTAATGCTAGCAACAGCTGTTGGGTCTTCAAAAATGCTGCAGATGTTTGAACATAGAAATCTGCTCCTTCCTTTAGCACTCACTTTTCACTTCCTTAAAAAACAAGTTGTTTTTTATTTCCTGGGGTTTAGATTTTATTAATAGATTGGCCATATTAATTACAGAGCTATTCCAGCTTTCACAAAGCATTGTTACGGTTGAGCAAAGTGCGAATGTTACATGCATGCATTTGGTCTAATTAAGCAATTCAGTGCTTCATTCCTGATGTTAACCAGGGCTTTGTGACTATCAAAATAGCATCAGCAGTGTCCTTAAACCTATTGAGGACCAGCAGTCCACAAACTCACTAAAAGCATTGTGAAATACTTGCTTTAGCTATCTACAAGTAATTCACAGGCAAGGTAGTGTGGCTATGTACTTCTGAAAATTTTCCCACTCTTCATTAAAAAAGGGAAAGTGCAGGTTTATACATATGTTAATTAAGGTTCACAGCAATCCTCCAAAAGATTATAACCCTATTCCTCATGTTTTAGAGGTATGTATATTAGAGCTCTGAAAAAGAGTTTCATGATAGTAGGCTGTTTCATGATAGTAGATCTCTTTTGAGGAAACAGAGTTGTCCTAGGAAACGAATTCAATAAACAGCTAGAGGAAGGCAAGAAAAAGAAGGGCGAGATCATTACTCAGCCTGTTCTGAATTCTTGTTGTTTGGCTGGCAATTTATTGGAATTTATTCTTATTTGACTTTCTCTTTTGGGTAATGTTTTATTTGTATAAAATGAAAGCATTCTGATTTGGAAGTGACTCTTACACCCATTTAGATTTTACTTTTTTTTTTCATCATTATGAATAGTATAGTCAAGAGAGTAGGAAATAACTCAAGAGATTATAATTAATAGGATTTGAAGTCAAGAGGAAAACAGCAGTGTGTGATATTTCTATCCTTATACTTCCTCTAGTTTCTTGAAGTAGTTTGTCCACAGGTAATTTTGGTTTAGTTTAATAAGTAAGTACTAAAAAGAATGTTTAATAAATTGCTGACTTATACTCTTTCTTACCAACTCTTAGCATTTTTATTTATCTATATACGTTTGTCAGAGTTAGTTGGCTTTTGTCTGAAGTTTTTCCACTACATTCTGTGAATGTCATTATTTTGTTGAAAATAATAAGAAGTAGGACCCAATATAAGCTTGAAACTGAATTTTGCTTCTTAGAAACTTTTCATGATCCTTATTCTTTCTGCTATTCCACTAGCTGAGTCTTCGGCTGACTATAGCTATTTTCTTAATGGTCCCTTAGTCTCAGACAGGTTGTGGCAAGAGGGAGCTAATTCAGGAAATCCTTGGATTTGTAACTGCCAAATATTAATAACTTTATAAAGAGTCTAGGATCAAACTAGAAAACTACTGTATTTTATATCATCAGTTGTGACATTCAAGCCAACACCAGGCCAGAGTAATAGGATTTTTTTAATAAGGGATGTTGTGTAGAGTATTTTTCAAGTAAAAATGGTTAAATTTGGCAAAATTTTCTCCTATTCCTTTGTCCTACACATGACCATCCTAATTTACCCTTGATAATGCATGGAGATATGACTCTTGTTACCATGCAATTACAGAAGAAATTATAAATGACAGTATATTAATTTAAGGGTAGGACATAATGATGGGGGTTTGAGTGTAAAAGAGTAGTATGAAAGGCTGACAAAGTCTTTTAGACTGTATCTAAAATTCTTGAAACAAGGTGAAAAAGAAGGTTTCAAAACTCGCTCGAAATCTGCTGGTATTATTTTAAAGGTATGTTCAGCTAATTTATGTAGATTTTTCTCAGCTGTACTTTGCTTTTGTAGATTCCATTGCTTGAGTCAATTCTTGTTTAATAATACTTTACTTTTCTTAAAGCAAATTATTTTATGATTTCTTTATCCATCTTTTTTGTGGAAAATTTGAATTTGCTTCTTTCATGGTTTTAGAAAAATCTGCAATTCTAATGAATATTGCTCTGAACTATACAAGAGCAATTTCATTAAATTACCAGGATAGAAACAAGTTGAGTAGATAAAAGGCTGCAAAATACTAAAAGCTGAAATACTTTTTTTCTTTTTTTTTAAAACAGATTTCTGAGACTTCTCTTCTAAATAGATTCTAAAGTTTTCAGGTTAACTTGCAAATGTAGCTATAATGTTTTAGCAACTTAATTAGGTATCCTTTAATGTAGTAATGTTGACTCATGTTCATCAGAGTTTTGAAAACTGAGAGCTATTTAATAAACATGAAACTGTCATGAAATAGCTAACACAATTAGCTAAATTGGCTAAAGCTGTGGTATTTTTACTTTGATTGATGGTATGTTTAATTTATGAGAATTTCTCACTGTAATCTTGACCTGATGTTCAGTTTAGTTTGTAATTCATCGCACCAGATATGTTGTGCTGTGGAGTTGGGAAGAAAGCGTTGGGAAGGGGCTTGGATCATTTTGATTGTATTTCAGACTCATCACTACATTTTGATCAGTGCATTGCTCTTCTTTCTACTTCTTACCTTTCCTTATAGATGAGTACAGACAACAGAATGCTGTTGTGGCAAAGCTGGTTGGTGGGTGCCTGGATCAGGCAGGGTCAACCTACTATACTTGCAAATTTACAAAAATGTCCAAACTAGCATATCCCTAAGAAGTTATGGAGTCCTAAAACACTACTTCCTGGTACTGTGCAGGCAAAATGGCTGTCCCAAGGACCTTATAATCTACAGGTTCATTGCTTTTCCCCATGTTTCTGTCTAGATAATGCAGAGTTAGTGATACAGAAATTATTTTCTGTAGAAAAGTAGAATATATATGAGTATTTTAATGTTCTCCGTTCTAACAGATTAGGATACCGTGTGCTTGGGCAGTTAAACAGATTGATCTATTGTCTGCCAAACCTTTACTCTACCTAAATTAGTATGAGCAGTATTAGCAGTATGACTTCTAAATATATAATACTGAAAAATATGAAATAGATCCTGTATATCCTGGTCTGGAATAAAAAGGTATTTGCACACTCAGCATGCTGACAGGAATTAGTACAAGATTCCTTGGAATATTGTAGTTCTAAGTTACCTTTGTAGACAGGAAAAAAATTGGCTTAAATTGAGATACCAAAATGAGAGAAGGCAGCAAATGAAGGAGTTTGTTTTGGATGCTTCATTAAAAAAAGGTTGTCTTAAATTTTTGGATGCAAAACTGTGGGACATACTTGTTCTTATATCTGGTGAAAGCTTTATGTTTTTTAACAAGCTTTCCCCACCCCCACCCTCTAAAGAGAGGATGAAGGCCTAAAACACAACTGAAGCGTTGCTGGTGGTTTAAAGATGAAAATGGAGTGAAGTTTCGACTACCTCTCAAGTATTTGTATCTGTCTACAATAGAAGAGATCATAAGATACAGATTTTTGGACTGGGAGTGTGATATTTGGATGATATGGCCATGATGACAAAGTTGAAGACAAAACTGAGAATAGAGGAGGAGACAGATGGTCTGGAAACAGAGGAGGAGGAGGAGCTGTCAAAACAGAAACTGGGGGAAACAATAAAGGCAAAAGAAAATATGTCATGATTTTCCCTTCCACAACAACAATTAGCACTGCCACAGACCTGGGACAGTTCACTGAGAAAACAATTTTTTGAAATGAAGACCTGAGTGATAAATGAAATTGGACCTTCTGGTCCCAATACAGTAAATAGGCTGCATGATTCAAAGATGCTCATTCCACTAGTTATTCCAGTGTTTTTTTTATCATGAAATCTCCCCTTTTAGTGGAAGCCATACTTGACTGGTATCATCAGTGTATTTCAAACAGCATCTGACAGTTCCAGAGTTTGTGAAAACAAGACATTTTTTAGGAGTAAGTGATAATGATTGTCCAGAACACAAGTTCTGGTTGTTTTGTTTTATTAAGGGAAAAGAGATCATGTTGCAATATCGTTGTTGGATGGGATAGTTCCATTAAAAAGTCATGTTATAAATGGAACAGAGTTTGTTTGAACTCCCTTGGATTTTTGTGTCGAGTTGGATTTTAAGGTTTGGAATTTTTTTTCTTTTATTTTTAAAGGAAATCCATATATAGGATGTACAGGACACCTATATATATTCCAAGGACTAGGTTTTATTACAAATAGAGGCTTTTGGAAAGATGCTGTGAGAAATTTTTCTGATAATGGTATCAGTATATGAAGTTAGTGTTTCTCATAACTAGAATGAAAACCTTTTTAAAAGCTATAGTATTTGGTACTAAAAAAATAGATGGCACTAAAAATTTGGTACTAAAATAAAATAGACGATTGAAGAAACAGCTTGAGTAATGGATTATTGTTTAATATTGTTTTATGTACAGAGAAGATGGTACAATCATATGATTGCCTTCTTGAAACTCAGTTGCCAATTGAGATAAATTAGGTAAGATTTCTTCCTTGATAAGTAATTTTACTATCAGTGTGCTTTGACATAATCATTACTTTCAGTTTTAAAGATTTACTTTCTTTTTTAGACTCTTAGTTTCATTCTATCTTTATCAAACTATCTTTTGCAATACCTTCTTATAAGTGTAGCATGTCATAGCTGATATGATTCTTTACTCTTGATGTCTCTCTACTGCATAATTAAGTTGATAGCTTAAAAGAATTTTACTTTTTTGCTGAAAAAGTCTGGTCACTTTGGGCTTGTAATTTTCTCAGCTAATGTGTGAAGGTCAGCATAAAGTTCAGTTATTACTGGATGTGATAGCAGTCTGACTTTTTTACTAAATAATTACTGTGCCAAAAAACTGTAATGTTTGCTTTTGTAAGTACTGAAAAAATAATTGAAAAAAAATCCAAGGCTGTTAAATTAAGAGGTTGCACATTGGTTCAACTTAGCCTTCACTTCAGATGATTTATTTAAAAAAGTAAACTTTTAGAAATTGAAGAGAATTATTTAATGAGGTCATGTTGATTGAACATCTTAAGAAATTTGATGTTTAAGAGGCATGCACTTACTTCAAAGTTTTAAAACTGACTTTCATCCCAAGCAGAAGAAAGAGTGGGATGGAGGTACAAAAGATAATGAAGAAGAGGGCTGTAGATTTAGGGAAAATGGAATTAAGAGTCAGCAAAGAGCTTGTTAAGAACAGAGAGTGGTTTACTTACTGAAAACTCAGCCCATTTATCCAAGTCTGAGAATAAAGTAATTCAAAAGGTAAAACACTTTCAAAAGAACATTAAAATTTGTAGTACTTCATCTGCCAAGTACAAAGAGAATATGCACAACTGGGGCTGTTGTTCACTGGCAATGTGGTATGATCTCAATACTTAATGAGTACTTGCTCAATTGAATTAGAAGATTGTGCTGTAGAAAATGAGCTAAGGAAAATAGAAAAAAAGCCCCAAAGACAACAACTGTGAAGTACAAACATACAGATAGATCAAGGGACTAGCCACTCTTTACCTGGTGCATAAAATTGCAAATTTACCACCAGCTGGGAGGCCTAGTGATACTGCACAAGGTGGGATGAGAATTCAGGTGATATTCCTTTTGAAAGGTGACTTGAAGATGGATGGAAGAGATGTAAAGAAGAGCTAGCAAAAAATACAAGGAGAGTGGAGATTTTACTTTCCAGGAAAAAAAAAAAATCCAAAAGCTGTTGTTATACAAACTATTTTGTTGGCTGCAGTTGAGATGAATTCAGATCTATGCATATGATGCTTATGTATTATCTAACCCACTTTTGTCAAAAAACCCTCCAGCAGGAGAAGGTTTTAATATAACTTTGACAGAACCAGGAGAAGAAATAAACTGATATATGGTTGCATATGCCAGCTCATTTGAAGAGGCAGGGAAGATGATTTGGAGATTTAAATTCTGAAGGTGCAGCTTCACCAGAACAATTTAAAGTTTGACTTGTTCAATAAAAAGATTTTTGATTGCTGATTATGTATCCTCTTATGAGGCTAAACAGCAGGAATGAAAAAGTTCAAAAGACAAGGTTAATACAAACCTTATACACAATTACAGATACACAGTGGTTCATTGCTGGCTGGAACTAATATTTCTAACTCTCAGAACAGTGAAAACAAAATGGTCTTCTCTTAGGAAAGGCAAATGTGTTTCAAGAGGGAGCTTGTTAAAGGATTATACATTGTTATCACAAGCCAAACATAGTGTTAAATTTGATTACCCAATTCCATCATTCCAGATGACAAAAGCAACCACAGAATCACCAAATTACTTACAAGAATTCATTCAATCAATTTTCTGTTCCACCCTCCTTATTTATTTGTAGATTTACAGTGTAATAATATTCAGAATGATGTAAAAAGTGTCTTTTGAGTTCAGGTTGTATCCAGTTTAAAAATACAGCATTAATTTTTAATCCCTCAGCTTATCTGGTTTATTAAAGTAGGTCTACAGTCAACTGCTCATAGGAGTACTTTGAACAGAATCCTAAATCTTCTTCCAAGAAAGCCTACATTTTATTAGAGACTTGACAAATTCTTAGGCATGTTCATATGCCTTCAGTAAGGTTATCAATAATGTGATTTTCTATAGTACTTTTTTAGGAACTCTCTATATAAATCACAATAATAGATAATGAATAAAGTTTTATATTTAATGCTGATTTGTAAGGATTTTTAATATTGAATGTTTCAATACAGTGTGTAAATGCCAGTTTTTTTCCCCTCTTATCTGAGGCCATTAGTTGTCCTTTAATACAAATAAATAAGACGTGAAAAACATATGCATTATATCTTACTATTAAGTGTGAGCAATGGGGTTTAATTGAGAGATTATAGGCAAAACTTTGAATTTTCTGGTGCTGTTTTAGGTTGATATTGTGGAGAATTTACACCTAAATGTAAGGGGTTTTTTTTGATGTGTGGAGATAGATACTAATGAGACAGAGCAGCCTGAAATTTTGCTGCAAATAGGAACTGTGGGGTCACACTGCATGCTTCTGCTGTCCTGTACCTGAATAACAGGCCAGAAATTCTAATTTCTGCTTCTTTCACACTTCTTATCTAAACTAACTGGAATAGCCAAAGTACTGGATAGGCCAGTGAGTATATGAATAGCATATATAGATAGGCATAGTGAATATATGGAAATGCGGCTACATTTATGCAAATCCATGTTTCTCCAATGTTCAAGTATAAATCAAAATATTTACCTTTTTCTTCATGCATTTATTGCAGAGAGTTGCAGCATGCTTTTTGAAAAGACAAATTTATTTTTTGGGTTCTTTATATAGAGTAATGCTTCATGGGTAGTCAAATCTATTGAGCAGCTCGTCGCTGACAAGACTGTAATGGGAGGCCCCACTGTAGGTGAGATAAACCCAAACCTCCTCTTGAAATAGCACCTTCACCTGGATGTGATGGGACTCCTGAACCACTGCTCTGCTCAGCTGTGGCTTTGGCCCTTGGTGACCACCCAGCACAGGTATAATTAATTTCTATTGATTATCTTAACTGCATACAAACTCACTTTCTAATAACTGTTTACGAGTGTCTTGCCAATTTACAATGTAATCCATCTTGCAACACAAACTATTTAGAGGAACCTTTGGAGAAAAAGGCCAAATTTTCCACCTAGGATGTTTATCAACAAATCCAAATTGCTGAGGCTAGGCACAGCAGGAACTGCCTGAGGGAAATCTGTTTGAAGGTCCCACCTGGAGAGGACCTGCAATGATCTGTCAAATCATCCCTCTAAGCATCAGCCTTAGCTGCCCGGCTCATTTGCATGGCCAGAGTAGTTGGACTGTTCTGAGGTAACAGATGAACCTGAAGCTACAAAATTGCCTGAAATTCCAGTGGTGCTAGGGCTGCAGCAGCCCAGGTCAGGATGCCAGCCTGCAGCTCAGGGCCAGGATCCATGAGAGTCATGGCCAGGCAGAGGCATCACTTCAATGCAGCCAGACACCAGCACTCCTGCCAGGTACCTGGGGCAGGTGCATATAGCCATGGGCTGAAATCAGCTGGGTTTTAGATAGGGGGTCCCAGGTGGGGCTGGTCAGGGTCAGTCAGTGCACTTGTGGCTCAGAGGCAGAGGTCATATAGACCTCTCATATAGAGAGACATCTATTGGATATTGCAGGGGTTTGTGAAATGCTGGAGGAACACTGAGAGCTAAAGGCTGGTAGTCTACACTGGAGTCTTGTGCTGCAGTTAATGATGGTATTTGCTATACTTGTGATTTATGGTTCCATTTCATATACTGCTGCCTTTGTCATCAATCTATTTTTCACCTCCTTGCAATGAAGGTAATAATATAATGTATAAAAGTTTAGTTCAGGATCTCAGACTGACAAGAATGGCTTCTTTGGTTACACTCTACTCAGTTGTGTTTAAGCCCTCACCATTTTTTAGCTGATCTGGTAATTGTTGCTCTGATTATGCAACTGTCTTCGTGCTGCATTGTGGGTTTCATAATGTCCTATTAGTGCTCTGGTTAGCCAGCAGATCTGTCTTACCACCAGCTGTAGGAAAATAGTTTCAGAAAAGTGCACTCCCAGTGGAAGTGATTCAGATTTTAATGAGCAGGATGTTTTATGATCTTTGCTAATATAAATGAGACTGGAAGAGAACACTTTCTTGCCAGAATATGTTCTCCACATTGCTAGAAGTTTCAGGAGATGTGTAAACTGTTGTACTGTCAAGCATATTCTGTTAGAATACTGATATGTATTCAATTATGTGTTACAGCATGACCATATAAATAGTAATAACACTGTTGTTGAGATGGGAAATCCCATCGTGTATAATGATACTACAAACAGAGCAGAATACTAATGTGGCCTCTCAGACACTCAGTGAAAAGTAGTGACCTCCCTGCTCAGGAACTGTCTTCGGCAAAAGACCTAAAGTATTTCAGGTTCTTTACTTTTCCTCCCGAGCCCCTGAATTCCCAGAGGAATAGGATATATTAAGAACTAGCTGCCTACAGCTTGTGGGCTTACAAAATATCACTTCATGGCTTTTTTTCTTCATAACAAAAGCTATTTGAAAGCCCTCTTTCACTTAGAAATAACCCGAACAGTTAATGTTTCTTTAAAATGTGTTCCTGAATTGACAACCTACAAATGCTTATGCAAAAATTAGCCTGACTGTTGAATACTGTATCCAGCTATTAACTTAGAAGAGCAATATTCCAGACAATATTTCCTTTCTGTCTTGCCTTTCCCAACCCTGAAGAAAACACATTTAAAGCAATTCTAATGTATGTGCTGGGGTCATACTCCCAGATTCTTTCTGAACACAGTTTAATTGATCTTGCTGTTGGAGCTGAGCCATGATTCTGTCTTGCTATTTTGTCACAGTGTCTGGAAAACAGCAAATTGGGATATGCAAGAATAGAGGTCTCTAATAAGCTCTGCAGTTAGCCTAGTAAATGCCTTGCTGTTTTCTTAAATCTTTATTTACTCTCATTCTCTAAAACATAATATGTTATCTCTTGTGGACAGAAGATTGGGGTTGCTATCAGCATTTTTCAGTAATGTCTATTTATCATTCTAACTTGGATCAAGGATGACCTGTTATTATCTGGAAGAAATTTTAGCGGTTTTACCTGTGCCAAGATTTTCCGCATAAAACATCTTACAACATCTTGTGTATTATATGTCCAGGTTAAAACAGTTATCTGTTTTATTTCTCTACATTTTTGTCTAGTAGGTACCATGTGTTTTCTAATAAGTGAGAAGGTGCTAGATACAGAGGATATAGGATAGGTACAATTAGGGTAAGGCTATTCAGACCAAGTCAGATTATGGTGGAGATCTTTATAATCTGTGACTAGTGGAGAAACAAGAGCAACAGTATTTGTAGGTAATGAGGTATAAATGTTTTCACAGAGGAACTCTTTGCATGTTCCATATCCATAAGTAACCTATTGTTAGCCTAATACTTCTTTTTCCTTTGTTCCCCCTCGATCTGTTAGCTCAACAGCAATAAAAAGAAACACTTTATATGTAAACCATAACATTTGGCCATAAGTAATTGATCAGTGTTTAAAGTACAAAAATGCAGAAAGACTGGGGAAGTAGCTGAAGGACTGGCGTGGCAACACTTGTGTTTGTAATCTGGATGTATTTGTTACAGTTTGATTTGGATTAATTTTTCAGCTTATCCTTTTCTTAGTGATAGATTTTACTTTGATAATTTATATAGTTTGTTGTAGTACAATAATCTGTATTGTGTTTTCTCTTTGTTTATGAAGGCTGACCAATTTTATGTCATAGTATGACCTAAGAGGAATTGCATGTTGTACAGCAGGACAGTGCCTTCATCCTGAGGACACCAATGGTGTGGATTAAAAGACTAAATGTATTTCCATATTATTATTCTTGAGCATGGGAGAGAGACCTCAAGGATTCTAACTGTTTAGAGAACCATCATGATGTTTGGGTTTATCTCCAACAGCAGAGCTAACCTAAAACTAGAATTTATTTCTGGTTTTACAGTAGATGCTCAGCTGCAGAAATCCCCAGTACTTTTTTGTTCGGGGATTTTTTTCTAAAATTGAAGATGTATATTATGTTGTTTCAGAATTATGTGAAAAAACCCTTGTATTCCTACCACAATTTGCTTCCAAGAAACCAGACCTAAGGAAATAGATTGGAGAATCTAGTGCTGGAATAAGATGACATGCACTGTCAAACATTTGTCAGAATCACATCTAATTTAATATACTTCAGCATGGTGGCTCTGGGAACTTCATTTCTTTCAGATGATTTATTACATCTTTGTTGTAGCATTCAATGTTGAATAAAACTTGGAACCAAAATTGGACTAGCAGTTTGCCCCACATTACTTTTTTCCTAGGGATTCCTCTGAAAAGAGTGAAACAGAACTGTGACATGGGTGTTTTATTGTTTCAGGTCCTGCTTTGATCCTGTGCAGCAGGACACTCTCTGTGGGGGGAAGTTCAGTCAGGAACTTGCTTCTTTAGTTTAGAAGTCTTCAGGTGATATAAAGTGAATTCCAATTGATCACAAGTCTGTTACTGTCTGTGCTTCTGAAATGGTATTGATCAAATTACCCCTTTCCAGGGAACACATTAATCCAGCTTTTTCATTCAAGATGTTCGGTGAGTAGGAATGTGTATGTTTGAAGACCACTTTCTTTTACTATCGTGATCATGTATGAGAACAGTTCTAAAGAGAAGGTGGTCAGATAGATGCTTGTAGAATTGAATCCTTTAATGGCAATCTTCATGTTAATCATCTCTTAACATTTGTGGAGAAAAAATGTGCAATATATCCCACAATGGTCCCTGGATAGCACACATGTCACATCTGTGTGATGTACTTGCTGGCATCTGCCAGGCCTCATCTGCCTGCCTTATTGAACAACTGAAGGTAGAGGTGTATTGATTGCTTGCTCAAAACTGAAACTCTGTCCCTAATGGAAGCCTTTTAACAGAGGGAGTTCCTGTTCATGTGAAAACAGACTAGACGCGGGAATGAAGAAGAGGGAAGGAGTACTGATGTTTTTCTTCTCTATACAATTTTGAACCTGATAATAATGGAATATCCCAGAAACTGAAGAAGGAAGATGGTGTTCTAGATAAAAAGTTGTGAAATTATGAGGGAACTGCTGCTCATGGGATTAGGAGCAGGAGAGTGGAGCATGTTATGTAGAAGAAAAATGCAACTTAACAGACTGACTGAGGAGAAAGGAAATTAACTAAACAAAAAATGGCCTAATTTCAAGAAATAACAGCTAGATGCTTCTCTGGAGAGGAAAAAAATATGAACAACAGATGTCTTGGAGGATCTCTGAAGACCCAGTGCTCAAGAATTTTTGGGGAAATTATGTGTGTGGTTTTCATTTTGCCTAGAGTTCCCTTTTAGCTATGAGAATAAAACAAAGGAGAAAATAGTATGGAAAACTTCAGTTACATTTTGTCTTAAGTTCTGACAGCTACCTCTGAATTAGTAATGGTATTAAACAGTAGAGAAATAAGTGTTTGTGGCGTTAGGCATCATCTGATCAAACATAGATAATTTATGATAAGACCAGGTACACCCTTCAAGGACATATTTTTCTCTGCTGAGTTTCAAGAAAGGGAGCCTTTTAGTTCAGGGAGTCTGTCTCCTTCTAGCAATTGTACATCCCCAAACAGTCAATTGTAAGCCTACAGTGAGGATGGAGGGGAAAACTGAGCTACTGCCCAGTATGGAAGGAGCAAGAGTGCTGAGGAGGGTGGGGAGCTAGATATTGTCCTGGTGGTCTAAAGTTTGAACAGACCCATTCCCATGAAGGGAAAACAGAAGGTGTTTGTGTCCTGGAAATATACCAGAGAAGCCTTTTGTGGTTTCTCTCTGGCTCAATTAACTTGGCCCATTGTTGAAGAAGCCAAGACTGGGAGGCTGAGAATTGGTTTGCACTTGAGATCTGCCTAAATACAGTCAGAAGAAAAGAACCTGATGTGTACCTGTCCAGGAACCTGGTTCAGGGAACCAGTGTCAGCCATAGCAACTTGAATGATTGACTGGGTGAACTTGGAATGCCATAAGAGACATGAGCTTAAGGTGAAGTCTAAATGTTCTTTATTGATTTTATTTTTCAGACCAGGGTACCAAACCCTTTGTAAGATTTTAGCAAAACTATACACTTACTGAAATTTAAGAAGGATAAAAATGTTAATCCAGTGGTTTTTTTTCTCTTACAACTCTCAACTTCTTAACACTCCTTTAAAATATTGAAAGTTTTGTGGACACAGTATGGTATAAATGTTTTCCATAAAGGATTACAGTATGTTCTTCATGCTGCACAAGCAGGCTGATATTCCATAGAGACTGCACCAAGGTCAGGGCCATTACTTAACAAGTCCTACTGAGCAAAATGAGAGTCTCATCAAAGCAAAAACTGAATCAGGGGTTCAGGATTTAGCTCAATAGGAGAAGGTCTGAGTCTTAAGCTGAAGACAGGAGCATAAATGCCAAAAAGGCATGTTGAAATGAAACAGTTCTTTCAATTTAAACTTATCATTAGTCTAGTATTCTGCAGATGTTCCCAGACCATAGGCAGTCTATATAAATGCTCCAGAGGCTTAAATTAGCTTTAAGAAACTTTTACAAATGAGTGACAGAGATTGTTCTCTGGCATATCAGGTTTATCCTCAGTGCATCAATCTTTTTTTATGATCCTAGTCAAATAGTTTAGTTCATATAAATTAGGCAGTAGTGAGAGTGCTTTTTCTTTGCAGAGCGCTTTTTAGGTTTCTGAGGGTCTCTAGGAGTTCAGAGGACATTCTGAGGAGTGCAAGTTATGACAATTTGTTAACCTTTTAGGTTCTTAATGGTAATTTAGTTATCAGAGAGCAGCAAAGTCCAATAATATTATAACTACAGTTAACAACTCACAAAAAAAAAAAAACAAAACAAGGAGCCTGGGATGGCAGAGGAAAGGTGTTAAGTCCAAACTAGTTCCTAGCCAGCAATAATTGCTTATGGTTTCATGGTGAAAACTGCATTTGTTTTAAATACAGATGAAGTAAAAATAAGAGGAAAAGACACAACTGTATCCTTCCCCAAAAGCTTCAATTCCTGATCTTTCCCCCCTCAACACAATGTTCTGAATATTTTTTCTCTGCTTTGTTCCCTCTTCTACTTTTCTCTCTTGACTCTTTGCCAGTTTTACATTTCAGCATGTTCTTGTCTGCTCTTAAATAATCTGAAGCCCACCTTGCCAGTTCCTGAAGTTAGAGTCTGACATCACTCTGGCACCACAGATAATGTTGGTGCCTTTTCTGTGCAGGTTCCTGAAGCAGGGCTTATCTGGCTGCATGTAGTGGGTAGCCAGAGAAGCCATAAATCATGCTATACCTCCATCTATAGATCTCTTGCCCTCATTGTCATCAGAATCCTCTCACAGATACTGGTGGAATTCTTCTGGATGCCAGCTATATAATGCTTTTTGACTAGGAGGTGTTATAGTAGGGAATCAAATGCAGTCAGAAAACCTGACACAGTGTTGGAAGCTCTTGTTGCCTGTAGAAGATGGTCCATGTACCAATGATTCTGGATTTTCACCTCACAATAGGAAGCCTTTTTTCATAGGAGGCATAATAGATCAAATAAAAATTGGATACTCCTTAAACCGTGGGCTTCCATCATGTATGGTTAATTTAAAGAAACTGTGTGCAGGCTCTGCTCTTCTGCTCTTTCTTCTACTGGGCATCTTAGGTAGGGAGCTTTCACTGCCTGGGACATAAGGTCAGTGGCTTTACTAGGTGACAGTGATGACTTTATGAGCGGGTCAGGTATGTGTGCAGCCCTGTTAAGATCTCAGTATCACAGTGAGGTAAAACCCAATGTTAGGTTTCACAAGCCTCCTTTCCTTTCTCTTTCATCTCATTGGAAAGATAATAACGGAGTAGTAGTCTGCTCTGGTAAGGTGTGAGGTCTGGATGAGAAATGACCCACCTCACAGAGAGTTTTGCTTTAGATGCTACCTGGTTTTGCAGGGAAACCTTATAATGGTCAGCTAATTTCCAGAGGGAAGGGCGGGAAAGTATTTAGTATTCATTACACACACTCTGTACTTAGCTAATTCTTATTGCACCATGGGAGATGACATGGCAGATTTATTTAGCCATAGAAAGAGACATTTTGTACACTGCTGTGTTTAATTCCCAAGTTCTGAACTACAAATTAACAAAAAAATTGATTTCCTTCTAATATCCTTATGTTCTTAGTTTTATAGATTGCAACGTACTTTTCAGACTAAGGAAAGTAAAATTTGGGGGGAATGATGGGGGCTGTTTCTTTCCTCCCCCTGCCCCTTCCCACTCAGGGAGTTGTTGGTTGTATAAATTCTGCCAAAGAAATAGAGCTTCCTCACTGGAGACAAAGAAACTAGGAAAAGTAGGTATATGTGTGTAATTCTAGCTTTTTCAGTAGAAAAGCCTTGGGAAAAGAGCTAATCTGTTTTCTACATGTTCACAGCATTTGTGGTTTATCGCTTGAGTTGGTGCCCAAAAAAAAGATGGCAAACAGAGTTTTTCTAGAGGTTATCTAAGATTTTGAGTTCAGTCGAGTTAGAAAAACCATCAATATTAAGCTCCTTTAATCATTTTCTTGACTGTCCTCCTTAAGTTGAGAGTCCTGGTAGAATAAATCCTTCAGTGCAAGATTGAGTAGCTTCCAGTGCAGGTGTGTACATAAATATTTAAAGATATAATGGGTCAAATAAATAACAAAGAGTTCTTGGAATCAGAGTCATCATGAAAGTACACAGGTCTGACATTGCTCTACTGACTGGTCTTTTAACCTAAGGGAATGAAAGGGCTTAAGGGACCGTGGGAGAACAGGTATTGCAGCACTACAAATCTGGGGTAGATATGTGAGTTTGAAAATCCGGTTTAGTAAGTTTATCAGAAATTCAAATTTTATGGTTCACATGGGAGTACAGTGTCCAACATCCAAAGGGAATTGGTCAACTAACTGCCCATAATTATGCTTGTAGGTCCCAGATGTTGCTTGTTATACGTTAATTGAGAGCCTCTGGATAGCTGTTAGTGGTGTGAATTCACCTTATCATCTCTCCATGGTTTAATTACCTTGCAGACCCGTGGACATTACTGTTATCATAGAAGAGGAAGCCCTTGGGTGGCAGGCCTGTCATCAGATCCAAACCATTTATAAACCCTCTAAACATTTGATCTATGCTCATAATCTAGATTCTTTGTAGAGCCAGTTGAGAGAAAAGATTCATTTTTCTCAAGGTATCCCTTTTAGACACCTGTTTTAAATGTTTGCAAGGAAATGTTTATGCAAACCCAACTCTTTTTTGAATTGACTAAGAGACATATAGGTGCTGAGATTCTCAGGCAGCTGAAAGAAATTGATTCTTGGCTACTACTGTTGAGCCAAATGCTCTGGAAATCAGGAAGAATTATTTTTGTAAGCAGAATTTGCAACTACAAGCAGTCAGTATTTTCAGTAGTAATCTCTTTGAAAAGAGATTACTTCATTTTGAAAATACCGCCTAAATGTTTTAGGGCATAAAATATGTATGTATTTGTATACTTTTCAATGTTAAAAGGTCCTTCAGGTGGACATGATGCTAAAAGTGTTGCCATCTCTCAGTCTTGGCTAGTAAGTGTTTTAACTCATGCAGATTTGTTGATGTAAGCCAGAAGAAATCATGAAATTATGGTTTGAGGTGAGCAGTAATAGTTTCATGTTTGAATTAATGTTTACTTGTAAGATAATTGACTGGAATTATCCTGGTTTAACCTTAAACATTTAGATGTACTATAAGAGAGCAAGAATGAATGCATCAGTAAACAATGAATTATCTAATTGAAAACAAGAGCACACTCAGTGGCCATAATGGAGAAACTGTAAATCTAGAAGAGCTGGATTGAAAACATGATGAGAAGTTCAAGCCAAATTCCTGAAACTCCAAGGGAGACCATGTAAATTATGAGTAGTGTTTCCTCCTTAAAATAGATTGTTCTATAAATAGAAGCCTGAAGAGATGCATCCATGCTGAAATGCTTTGGCTTGACATCAAATATAGTTTGCTCTCTGATGTTTGGAAATACCTCTCAAAATTATGGTAATGTTTAGACTTAGAATGCATTAGAAATTCTTTTCACTGGGATGCTTCTGATATTTTTGCACTTGTTACCAAGAAATTCTGAGAAGATAGTATTATGATTAATAATTAAGGTTTTAGACTAGCGTATGCATTGTTTTCTTCCTACAAAGGGTAAGAAAATGTATCATGAGACAGCAGACTCCCACAGAACACATTTAATTAATTAATTTATAAAATTACTTACTACTTTTAAATCCATTTAAATACAAGTATGCATCTGAAAGGGTAAACACAGCTGTGTCTGACTCTACCTAAGAATTTTGCAGTGCAAATGATGGATTGTTTCCTCCACAAACAGAAGTATGTTTTTCACTTTTTTCATTTTTCATTGATCTCTCCTAGAGGGCTCTTGAAAATATTAGTTTCAGCTCTGACTGCTCTGTTTCTGTTATAGTGCTTCCAAATACAGGAGCATTTTACCACATGACTTTGAACTCCTGAGCTTTGAGTGACATACACTGCTTTACATTACTTCCCTTTGCTCTCTGTAATCAGGGTATTTGTGCAGCTGTAATGTTTTTCTTTTTTCTTCTTCAACAGAGAGAAATACTCATTTTTTTTGCAAGGAATGTTGCAAACAAGTGTTCCTGCTGTGTGTTTTTCACCTTAATGATTTTTGACACATGAAGCAAACCTTTTGCATTCACCAGATCGTACTGCTGTCTCTTGAGGGCATGGATTGGTGACATGAGTGTTCAGCATGTTATGCCATGACTGTAAATGGTGCATTTAAGTTTATTTATTTAGATAATGCAACTTTTTCATCATGATATGATTAAATGGAATAAATAGTTATCTGTGTTTTTTTTCCATGGCCTTAACAATCAGCCAGGAGATGAAATATGCAGAACACTCCACCAAGTGCAGTGTTGAGAATGAAGATTAAATGAAGAATACAAATTCTGTGGCTTGTTTAATCTTTCTGCTTATTATGACAGTCATCAACTGGGACTACCAAACAAGAGAGGTAGCATTCTGCTTCTCCTCCTCTCTCGTGCATGTGATACCACCATGAATCACTGTATGTTTTTATTGAATTCTCAAAAAAACCTAATTCGAAGTTCCTGTTAGCAGGCACTGCTCTTAGTAACATGAAAACTAGCATGCTAGAGAAGACTGCTCTTGTTGAAGTTTGATACAAATTCAGTGCTATTTTAGGAGAATTCCAGGCTATACCATCTTTTGGTCCTGCCAGGAAAATAACATGGATCAAAGTCTGGGTGAGGTGACAGGTCCTTTGCCATGATGCCCATCATCTCCTGTGTTGTCACATTTTGTCACATAAGTCTAGATATACTCCCTTCACTTTCTTCATTTTCTTCATCTTGGAACATAGAGCAATAGAAAATTAGGATGCTGAAAGAAATCTGAAAAGAGGGCCTTGCAAAGACTTAATTGCTACAGCTTGGGGGATATCAGGAGACACTCAGACACCTACTTCTTTCAGGAGTACTGTTCTTCTGTTTCCCAGGAACATTCCTCTTTAGGTGATAGATGCCTCTGCAAGTGTATTAGACAATCCAGATCACTCTACCTTGATCCTATATGAAGTAAAAGATTTACTGCTAACATAAAGAAAATAAAAACCCCCATTAATAACAACTTTTAGACATTCTGCTACAAAAGTAGTGCTAAGTAATTAAGAGCAAAGAGAAGGTAATCCAGGATCATGCTTCACATTTCCTTGTTTGTGCCTTGACCAGAAATCTTCACAAATCTTTGCCTTGTCAAAAATCTCTAAGAGGAAAAATTAGGATTAAAGTTAGGCTGTTTTCCTTTGGCATTGGTGGACTTTGAATGTGACTATATTTAATGCTGTATTTTTTATTATACAGTGCACTTACTTATACAGTCTGTAAAAGGCAGTGTTGTGTGCCATTCTCCAAGCACTGTAATGAGTGATACATATTAGTCAAGTTCAGTTTAAGTTTGGTTGAGCTGTTATTTTCTGTGTTAGTTAGAGTCTGTTTTTCTGATCAGTTCTTTGATTTTATTTTTTTTTTTCCAGAGAATATAAATCTTATTAAACCTGGGACTGTTATAATATATGACTCCCTGTATTTTCTCTGCTTCCTGGCTGATGTGCCAACTGTCCAAAAATACAGCCTCTAGACTTTTCTCTTGATTGCAAGGCTAAAACTGGATTATCTCACTCTTGTTTTGTCAGCTCCATTTTTTACTTTTGTCTTTCATCTTTAATATTTACATTCTGTTTTCTCTTTTTGGAATTTCCTCAGTTTCATTAAGGAAACAATCTCATTAGGACTCAGATCACAGACTAATAAGGCATTCTCTCATGCTTATTTCTATCTATTAATCATTCATTTGAAGTTAAATGATGAAATATAGATCCCTTGAAAAATGCCCATACATGCAGTCAGTTGTCAGTCACTTATCATCCCATGTAACTCTCCTCATAGACCCCTGTGGTAATCACATAACCTTAAGAGAAATTGACAGTAGGAAAGTGATTGACAAATCTCATTTTGGTAAGCTCCTTATGCTGAATAACAACACCTGTTTGCTATTTTCAGGATTTATATTCACTTTATTTGTGGGCTTGCTGGCAAACATCCTCAGTGTTCAGGAAAGTCAAAGTGGTTCTGAGAGATTCAATTCCTGAGAAGACTGGAGAAAGGTGTATTTATTTTTTTGTAATTGTGTTTCCTTTCCTGTTGCTATTAGAGGTAGATGAATGTAAATGATGTCTGTTAAAAATAGAAGTCTGTGCCATAGGTTAGTAGTCTGCCAGCAGATAAATTACTCATATTTGATTTTGAGGATTGAGTACTGGTAATTATTGGACTGTAATGGCCATAGTGTTCTCTTGCAGAAATGACCAGTAGCCATAATTTAGCTCTGCTCTGAAATGTCTAGCTTATGCCTGTGACATCAAAATATCTGAAAACTTCATTGATTAAAACCAATGGTGCTTTAAAAAACTTAGACAAATAGCTCTGGCATATTTCCATTAAAAAAAATGCAAGCACACAAGATTTTAATTAAATAGTGATGAACTATTTTAATTTTTTATCTTGTTTGACTTTGAAGTCATCATTGAAAAAGTTTGCACCTCCAAAATGAAATTCTGTGTATTAGAACCTGTAAGTATGTCAGAAATGTAAGTATATAGTATGAAAAACTGAGCTGTATTCAGAGTATTGTCTTCCTAGACACTGTACTTTTCTTTATCTTATAACATTTCTTGTAAATACATTTATTAGATTAGTATTGGACTAATATTTTATATTTTTAATTCCTAGAGGATGATCCATTTATTGTCGGTGTTGCAAATGTTATGGGAAAGAACAGTTCTTGATTTGGGCTACAGCACACATATGAAAGTGAGAATTTGAGTCTGGTCATATACTCTTTGGAGTCTGGAAGGACTGAAGGCCTTTGCTTTTCTGATACTAGTAAGCCCCCACAGGACTTGATTGCAATTTACTGACATAGTGACATTAATGGTGAGTCAATACCTTCCCAGGGGCAAAAGAGGGAAAGGATAAGGAAGAATAATGCACACAAGTAAAACTACCATAGGATTCTATTTCTTGCTGGTGCATGAATCAATCAATCAATTTCAGAATTGAAACTGTCTGAGACAGCTTAAATCTCAGCCAGCATTCTACATCTACATGAAACAATGTTGTTAGGGACAATTCCTAGGAAGAACTTACAATTTTATCAAACACTTGTGATTTTCTTCTTCTTTTTCGAATGGAAATAAAATCTGATAGGAACATCATGTGAAAAATATTGGCACTAGCAAAGATTGCTTGAGCATTTCAAAGAAAGGAAAACATCAGAATTTATATATATATATATAAATGTTGTTTTTGCCTTCCCTGAACGAAAATCAGTTTTCATATTTGACATACTTGACAGAGTGATATTGCAGTTTCAGTTTAACTCTTCAAAATCAAATTCTTAGTCACTGTATATTAAGCATCTACTGAACAAGTTCCTGCTTTAACCACAAATTTCAGAATAGTACTTTTTAAAAAAAATTCTCTTTAATAATGAGGAACAAGAAGTATGAATAGTTCCCACCCAAGCATTTGAGCAAGTATTTAGCCACATATGTCAATATTTTTTGTGTAATGAGTAGTGTAGTGCTTTTTTTCCCCCATATTTGAACAATGCTCCAAGCAATCCATGACTCACGACTTTGTAGGACTTTGGTGATACATACAGTTAAAGTCTGAGAAATAAGAAAATCTGTTTGATCAGCCTAGTCATTATCAGCAGATGAAATAATCCTGTCAAAGTAGAGCAATGCCTTTTAAAATGCCAAAAAGATAAACTGAGGACAATGTATTATCGAAAAGGAAAAAAGAAAAAAAAATCACAGGAACTTTATGGATGGAAATTCAGGAAAGTTCCAAGGTGACCCTGTCTCAGAGAAACCATTGGCTAATTAGTAATTCACCCCTAGTTAATGGTTTGTCTGCTATAAATAACATTTTATAGACGGTTAATCCTCATTTTTTCATGGTCTAGCAGCTATTCCTGATGGCTTTCAGCTGTGTTTGAGTACAGACTTGGGAGATGAAAATTTGCCAGCTTAACAGCATGTTGTCATTGTAGTAGCTGGGGATTTTGGTTAAAAGAGATCATACAATTCTGTAATGACTTGGGGGAGGGTGTTCTGCTCAATTCATCCAGTGCACTTAAGGATGTGAAACTGTTGAATTTTTTAAATGTTCTGTTATTCACCCACCAGCCAACACAGAATTCATCACATATGATTTTCCCTGTCAGAAAGAAGATAGAGAACTTGTCAAAGAAGTTCATTCTTAGCTACTTCAGTCTGTAAAGGCAGTGAGAGTGTCTGAACTGGGACACCATCTGTTCAACTGAGGTGATTTCTCAGCTGAGCTGTGACTGTACTGTAAAGACCTGGTCAGTGTGAGTTATGACTCTTACTTACCTTGTGGGGATGGGTTACCTTTGAAAGACATCAGGATTTAGGCAAAAGACCTACTATTTCCTAAGTCATGCCATATCATGGATACAGGAAGGATATATGCTCAGACTTTAGAAGCTTGGAAACATTCCCAAGCTCCCAAATTTTTATGCTGCTTTAATTAAGTATTGGGCGACCAAGTTTTCCTTTACCAAGACCCAAGACAAAGAAGAATTGAGTGGTGAGGTTGCAGAGCCCATTTGGGGAGTTTTGACTATGGTATCAACAAACTGTTAAAGAAAATTGTATGACAGTTTGGCTGAAATGGAGAATAAAGAATAATACTGAAAAATTCCAGAAAAGAAGACATTAATAAAATGGAAAGGGATAAAGACCTTGACCAATGGAAATGTGTCACCTTTATTTTAGCATGTTCCAAAAGAACGTGAGAGAAACTGAGGCAAAGTTTGAAACACATTCTGTGTTTTTGACTAAACTGAAGCCATTCTTGTGATGCTTATAGTATAGATGGATTGCTTTCACACTTCTGGCAAAGATTTTTTAATTGTTTGTGCACCATGTATGTGAAAGTACGTGTTTCATTGTGTCTGCATTACAAATTTAGATAGAGGGAAATATGGTAGCACTTCAAAATTTTCATATTTGTTTTTCAGAAATTCCCATTCATTTTACATAAAATTCAGTGTAGTCCATAAAAATGCCTCTCACTTTCTGCCATTCCTCTTTCCATTTCAGTCTTTATTCTAAACCTCTCGGCAGGTTTGGAAGTCTGCCTAGACAAGACAGTCACTGAAAAGTCTCATACTTTGGTGAAAAATTGTATCTTCAGATGGAAGTAATGTGCCAGTATGCTCATCAGCAGAAGTCTGCATTTGACATTTGTAGAGTTTGGTGAAGGAGGTGTTTTGTTTTTAAAGGCTAGTTGCTAGATGTTTGCCATATTCAGTGCAAATTTGGTATAGGCTAGGTATTAGCTCAAAATTTTGTGTGAAGGAGATGCTGCTGTTAATCTTTAGTTTTAACTGGTAAACTGGAAATTAACTGGAAATTTAATTTAACTGGAAATTTTCTCTTTCATTTCTGCTAAGGTATATTTTTAGATTTACTGTGTTTTAAAATAGCATTAACAGACTATTATTCAAACCATAAATTTTCAGAAACTGTGATGTAGGGATTTGACAGTACTATCCTGTTTTTATAGTGGGAAATGTAATCTGTGTATTGGGATTTTTCAGTGGTGTGTCCAAGAGGATTGACTTTCAAGTTGAAATGGAGATTGAAAGCCTGCCTTGCACAGGGATACTGCCAGCTACTCCCTGTCGCTGAGCAAAACGTCCTGAACTTAAAGTTTGAAGATACTTTTTATTTAAATACTTCTGCACCTTTTAACAGTAGTGAAGTTTCTAATGTGGTCAACAGAAATATGTTTAGAAACTTCCCTGTATTTTTTTTCTATGTGTAAATCCTAGGCTCTTCATCTTCCTCTGTGAAAGCTCTTCTTTCTGTAGATGATAGCATATAGTAACTAAACTTATTGAAATAACTTCTGAAATATAATTTTTAGTTAAAAGAGCTTTTCCATTAAATTTGAGATAATAGTTACCTTTGACCTTCCAGTATTGGCTGACAAAATTCTGCAAAACAAAATCCAGGGAAATTGCTATGATTTGTAGCAATGAAGTGTTTAGTTTTTGGGATACCATCTTCAGATTTTTAATAACTTTCAGATTATAAATAGCTAAAAAGAATCTCAAAGGAAGAATTAAAAACAATTTTTGGAAACATCTATTACGTTCTACAAATGCATATAAATAAAGAATATATCTTTTCCACAGAGAAAAAATGTTGACCACCTATTTAATCTAGTAAAAAACCCCAAACAACAAACCCTACCACTCCTACCACAGCTCATTTATAACTGAGAATATAAGTAATAGTTTAAAGAAGGACTTAGTCCTTTCATTTCAGTTTCAGAACATGCTCCTTTTTTCTGTTTGACATCTCTGTCTAAAAGAAGAAATCTTTGGACTTCATTTTCTTGTCACAAGTTCACATAAAATAAAAAGAAACTGTTTCAGATGGGCTCTTTTTCTCTCCCAGTATGAGGTGTACTAGTGTCACTCAAACATGTTTAATGCAGATCAACTTTCCAGCAATTTTGCCAACTGCCATTATTCATTGCTGTAATTTTAAGTCCTGTTTGGTCCATCAGGTGACTAAACTGAGTATCTGTGGCAAATGTCAGAAACAAGAGCAATTGCTTTGCAGATAGAAAGCTGTAATAAGCATGAAGAAATCACGTCTGAAATAGAGATGATTAAGAAACTCAGCATGCAGGTCTAGGATTGAAAACTACAAAGGCTTTAAAAACTGTTCAGCCTATTTATTGAGATAACTAAAAAAGTCCTTCTTCATTTTGGAAATGTTTCCGCATAATGCATTTAATTGTATTTTGATCAATGCTGACTTTTCTCACTTGCTAGTTAAAAAGACTTTTTTGTTTTGAAACTTCTTGCTGGGTGTAAATGTAGCTTTGGAACATTTGCATTTAATATTAGTAGGCAATTTATCCATCAGCATCAATGATAGATAAAACCCAAGGAAAATGGTTTATGACAAAAATAAGGGTTTAGGAGCTTCAGTAGTCAAAGCTCTTGAAATGGGACGTTTTGGTATTCTTCAAGCTCAAAGTAAAAGAGACTTTGATTTGTGTATTTGTTTTTTCTTTCTTCCCAAATGGATGCTTGCAAGAAGAAATGTTCCAGAGCTACAGCTTTTGCCATTAAACAAGACATTCAATGTCTGTGCCCTTATGATCTAGAATAAAACTTCTACATGCTCTGCTTTGTCACTGAGAGTCAGTACTGCATGTATCAATTGCAGGATTACACTGTGCTTTCAGGGGTGCTTTGGGGTTTTTTGCTTTTCTGGCAGACAGGAATGTAATATATGAGAATTTTCTTTCATAATCTTTATCTACGTGTCTCTCCTCCATTACAGCCTTATATAGTTTGTCTTTTTTTCTGCATATATTAGGCTTACATTCTTGGACACATGCTTCAATGTAGTCATTCCTTGGCAAAAATGTGTTTATTTCTCAGTAGCTCCTCATTACAAGTTTACTGGTCCTACAATACTATGATTCAAAGACGAATCCTTCTGAATTTTGTCATTTTAGCAGGAGAAAAAATGCAAGAATGTAGCAACTGAACAATTATTAGAGAGGAACTCACAAGTTCTAAAACATCATTAATCTGAAGTCACAGACCCCTGCTCTGATGGTAGAAAAGGGAGTTTGTCACTGAGGAATCTAGGTTTTGCTCTTGAGGTCAGAAACAGTGCTTGTTACTACTGATGAAAACTGTCTGGGCAGCTGACATGACCCAGCAGTAGTTCTTTACTACCTGAAGAAAAATCTTCTGAAACCCTGTGTGATGCTTGACCGGCGGGTCCTGTGCACGTCTGTGGAGAGATTCTATTTCTGATGCACTAGAAATGTTACAGGGCTGTTTCTCCCTTTCTTCCCATGAAATGTGCAGCAGGATCACAATACCTATAGCAAATGAATATCTCTGTCCGTTGCTACAATAATCAAAAAGATGCTCAAGCTGCACTTGAGTGCACAAAGAAATTTATGGTGGAGGGAAGTTGGGTTCTTTCTGAATCTCCTGCTCTGCCAACTTGTCTGCACCTGAATAGTATGACTTGCAGAGTGGTGCTAGTTTTTTTACTATGGAGAGGCGAAAGAGGTTAGTTCCTGCCTCAAAGGCCCTTACTGAGAGAAACTGCTACTGGTAATAAGCTCCTTACAGAAGGTGGTTGTTCATTGTCTTCTGTCCCAGTCCTCTGCATAGAACAGCATGATTAGTTCAGTCAGAAAAGGAGTGCACAAAGAAAATAAAACATGACAAAAAATAGGAAAAGTATTGAGATTATTTAAGATTAAAAAGGGGTTTTAATTATGTTAGGAAAATAAAAGTACATCCTATAAAACCAATTAGTTGAAAACTGGCCATAGAAATTAATTAGTAATATTTTTGTGTTTTTCCGACTTAGTTTGATCATTTTAAAACTAGTTTTTTAGGGTCTTTTTTTGGGGGGGGGGGTTCAAAATAATCTGTGGATCAAGGTTTATGATCATCCTCTTCAAAAAAAAAAAAAAAATCTACGTAGTTTCCTACTAGGAAGATACTGTGTTAGATTGACAAAAGTGTAGACATATCATTCTTTAATAATAACAATTCAAGAGCTTCTAATCCTCCCAGAATTATAATCAGGAGATGTTGAAATCAATTTCTGTTGTTCTTGTAATGATACATGATATTTTAATTTAAATTGGTAACTCATTCCTCCAATCCCTTGAAAGGGGAGCTGGCAGCATGATCAATTAAATTCAAACTTACATAAATTATTTTTATTGGTCATCATTCATTCAATAGCACCTTGATGTCCGTAGGCAATATCCTGGTAGGCTTTGGGGATGTGGAATTTAATCACTGTAAGTAGCCAAGGAATTTAACAACTTGATGCTAAGTCCCCCCGTTTTAATGGGAGCTGTGTGCTAATTAATTAGTACAGGTAGTTTGTCAGCTTTTAAGAGACACTGATAACTAGGCTGCATTTGCCCTTTGGGAATGTGAATAATTGATTAAGTTTGGCTTCCAAATCAGCTGAATTGAGAGAAGTGGAAAAATTGCTGCAGATTCAGAAAATTATGTGGTTGCCTTTTAATAAAACGAAACCTTAGAGTTTTATGTTCAGCTGAACAACAGCAAAAATCTCCATTTGGTCAAATCTAAAATAGTTAATTTCAGATATTAATTTTAAAACAGCAGTGCACTAATGGGAAACAAAAGTCTAAGTTTACTGTACTTCAACAGCAGGACACGGCATTCTTTTTTGCTTTGTCCAGTGACTAACTGAAGAGGTTGGAAAGGTGAGGTTAGAGGTGAAATTAGTGACAAGACCCTTCCAGGGTTTGATGGCTTTTGCAGGAGAGATGTGGGAAGATCAATTGACTGAGAAGATAGAAGAAATCTCTGGTCTCTGAATTCTTCTACCAGGATATAGAGCAATAATTTGCAGTAGGCACAAAATAAAGTCAAATTATACCTTTTCCATGAAAATAAAACTAGTTCACATTTTCAGCTTTCCCTGCTACATACAGAAGTGTTCATGTCTATAGTTTTAATATCAGAATACAGTAGATACTGGAAAATTTCCCTTTACTCTGCTTAGCTTTTCTGTAATTGAATGATCTTCTTTTGTCATGTGCTTGATTCCAGCATATCCCAGAACACCACTCTCCATGTTGGCTAAGGTGTTTCTTTTTCCTCTCTGAAGTTTGTCTTTCTTTCATAGAATTAAGTTTGGCTTCCAAATCAGCTGAATTGAGAGAAGTGGAAAAATTGCTGCAGATTCAGAAAATTCTGTGGTTGTCTTTTAATAAAACGAAATAGAATCGCATCATGGTTTGGGTTGGAAGGAACCCATGAAGATCATCTGGTCCAACCCTGTTGCCACAGTGGCTCAAAGGCATATCTAAATGTGCTACAAGTCTCTTCACCTTTGAGACTTGCATTAGGCTTCAGGTCTCCTCACCTTTTTTGACTTTCTTTCATGAATCTATAAAAACTACTTCCCATAAGAATTTCGTGTCATTTGTCTACTGAATACTGACTTCACACCAACTGGAATCAGGTGAAAAGCCCTTAAAGAAATCTAGAAGGTCATTATGGGAACAATAATTGATTTTAAGAGTAGTTTGGCAAGTCTGGAAAGCTGTAACTCAAAGTCATTTATGCTGCTAGCTGATCCTCAGATTATTCTCTTTGTATCTTATCTCATTGCTAAGAAGTTTGTTTACATTACTTCTAAGATGAGTTTTTTCTTCATGCAAATCACAGGCAAGCATAAATATTCAGTGCTTTAGGCTTGCTTTTACTGTAGTTTGTCATTCAGTGCTTCAACCAATGAACATATCCATTATGTAGGAAAATATAATCTGAAGTAATTATTCTTGGAATCTTCTCCTACAGTATTTATTAAATATTTACGAGTGGCAGTTAGCTTGTAGGTTTTTCCCTTGTTTTTAGAACAGAATAGGAAAGCAGAGGGGGAAAAATCTGGAAAGCTTTTCCAGCACTGAGTGTGCATAGCATTTTTGAGGGGCAGATAAAGCCTATGTTGTTCAGAGAAATCTTCCTAACAGTTAAAACAATGAAAAGTGAAGTTGAAGGTAGTCTTTTTATAAGGATGTATATGTGGAACGAACTAAAAAAAGAGTTTAGAGGCTTTTATCCAAGCATCCAAGACAGAGAGATTTTGATGCCTGAACAAGACCAGGAAACAACCTCTGTTGATCCTGAAGCAGTCCTGCTTGCTGACCTTGGATGTGCAAAGTTTCTCCAAGTGTGGCATAAATTAGGAAAAAAAAATAAAAGGCAGTAAGAGTGCTCCAAGATTCAGGTGATTCTGGTGGAATCATCTTGAAGACCTGTGGAATATAATGACTGCTACTTTGCTGATAATTTATTGAATGCTCTTTTATATTTGTTGTATCACTTTTTCACATAATAGAAATACTGCTGCCATTGAATCAAATTGGTTCTTAGAGACTATTGCTGTCATTATTTTATTTTCTAATATCTCATCCCTTAAATGTACTACCAAGGTAAGTAAATTGTTACAGCACCACAATATAAAAAAGCAGGATATTTTTTTAGATGATGAATAAAGCAGTAGACAAATGTAATCCTCTGCAACACATCAGTTGATTTTTATGGAGTCTTTTAAAAATAAAACAGTCCTAGTCACTCTTTTCAAAAAATGTGCTTGGGAATATACTCTATAAAACAACAACAATAAAAGGCAGATCCAGAAAGCATCCAACAGCCACTATGAGATAGTTATTTCTCCCCTTTAGGTTTCTGCCTCTATATGCAGTATTGGAGCAGTGCATCTACTTCAGACCAAGAGGGATAGAGGATCTGGTTTGACAAGTAACGAAAGTTAAATTATTTAAGCAAAATCTGCATTCTTTGAATCCCTTAGCGTGTAAGAAAAATCAGACCTGAGTACAGACAGAAATGAAAAATTTCAGTACAAAACCTGGATTTATATGGACTTCTGTAAAACCTGTGACATGGTCCCCACAGCATCCTTCCAATTTGAAGAAATTGGAGAATGATGAGTGGACTGTTAGGTGGAATAGGAATAGGAATATCTTGGATGGTCACATCCAGAGGGAGGTGGTCAATGGCTCAGAGTCCCAGTAGTAATCAGTAATGAGTAGTGTCCCTCAAGTGTCTGTACTGGGACCAGTGTTGTTTAGTATCTTCATTACTGATGTAGAGAAACTGAGAGCACCCTCAGCAAGTTTGCAGCTAACACACCTGAAGGATGGGCTGCCATCCTGAGAGACATAAACGCACTCGAGAAGTGGGATCATGGGAATCTCATGTGGTTTAACAAGACCATGTACCAGGTGCTGCACCTGTGTCACTGCACCCTGTTGTCTGGGCAGGCTGAGGGATGGGGAGATGGAGAGCAGATCCTGCTGAGAAGGACTTGGGGGTGCCGGTGGCTGAGAAGCTGAAGATGACCCAGTAATGAGCACTCACAGCCCAGAAAGCCAAACATGTCCTGGGCTGCATCCAAAACAGCGTGGCCAGCAGGGCAAGGAAGGGGATTCTGCCCCTCTACTCCACTCGGATGAGACCCCACCTGCAGTGCTGCATCCAGCTCTGGCATCCTGAGCACAGGAAGGGCATTGAGCTGTTGGATCGAGTGCAGAGGAGGGTCACTACGTTGATCGGAGGGATGGAGCACTTCTGCTGTGAGGAAATGCTGAGAGTTTCTGATTGTTCAGCTTGGAAAAGAGAAGGCTTAGGGATAGCCTAATTGCAGTCTTCCACTACTGAAGGGAACTTAGTGAAGAAAGATGGGGCAAGATTATTTGCAAGAGTATGTAGTGACGAGATAAGGAGGAATGGATTCAGATTGAAAGGGAGTAGGTTTAGATCAGATATTAGGAAAAAAATATTTTCTATGGGAATGGTGAGGCATGTAGCCCAGAGAAGTGGATGCCCTGTACCTGGTACTGTTCAAGGCCAGCTTGGCAAAAACCTGGTCTAGTGGAAGGTATCCCTGCCCACTGCAGGGGAATTAGAACTAGATGATCTTCAAGGTGCCCCTTCAACCCAAACCATTCTATGGTGATTCTATGATTTAATGGGACATAATAGTCTATAATTTTGAAGTGAGGCTGCTTTGTGTTATTCCCATCTTTGAAACTGTCTTCCCCTGTGAGGAAAAGCTGCTTTCCTCTGTTTTTCCAGTTTTTGTGAAATTGTTGAAGTCTCAGAGTGATTTCTTATCCATCTCACAGAGCTACAAGGAGTTATTAATGCTACCCGGAATCATCATAACACGGATGAGTTGAGAAACTTAAGGCTACCAACACTAGCATGCCTGTCCAAAAATTCTATTCAGTCTGCTCTGTTTAAAATCTGGTTTTGAACTGCAGAATGAACAGAAAAGTAATTGTAAGGTTCAGAAAAATGAAGATGGGAAGAGTTGCCTCCCTGTGGGAGTATTTTGACACAGGAGCACCTGGGGTGTAGATCTTACCTTTCGCCTCAAAAATAAAATGCACTTAGAAAATATGATGATGCATTTATGTGTAGTCTAAGTAGAGAATGCTGTCCCTGAAACTTTTGGAAGGTGTTGTTTCATGGTTGTAAATGTGGAACTGCATGCAGGAGTATGTTGTCAGTGTTGTTGAAGGATACAAATGCAGGAGTGTGGAGTAGGAGCCTCTTTTGTGAGAGCCATTCATTTTGCTGTGGATTTCCTTTGTCCTTATCCTTGTTTCCCAAGCTCAATAGACTGGTAACCTATCCTTCACTGCTCAGCCATGCAGCAGCAAATCAGAGGTCCAGTAAGGCACAAAATCAGAGATCTATTGCATCTTTTTGCTCACCAAATCAATACTTGTAGTATCAATTGCTGAACGTATAAAGATGGAGATTCTCAAGCCTTTCCACTTTATAGTTCTTCATATTCCATACTTTTAGGAATTTGAATATCCCTTGCTGCCTTGGGCATTTAAAATATGGAAAACAGATGGCCACCAGCCTTTTACATATTTGAACTGTTACTCTTCAAATTAACATCTCTTCCTTCATTCCACAGCTCATTCAGTCTGTACTGGTAAATTTTAGATCTCCAGTTTTTCTGATCCTACTCTATGTCTTTATGTTCCCTTTGAACTTTCTGACAGACTGTGCCTATCCTGGTGTCATACTTGAAAATAGGTCTCAAAATATATTTCTAGGTGAGTCCTTACCACTGTCTCATAGAAGAGAAATATTTTTTCACATACCTTTCTTGTTTGTGTAGCTGAAGACAGTGACCTAGATCTGGTCATTTACATATGTTCTAAGAAATTTGATTTTGTTTTCCTTCACTTCATTCTCCAATTTTCAAAATCATTATCATATTCTTATTATGTCCTTTAACTGCTTAAAACACTTTCCTTTGGTTGATATCACATGGTTATTATTATTATTATTTATCCATGTGTATGTGTACTTATCTTTTTATGGTTAATAAAGCTATTAGATAATTCTGAATCAAAGTTAGACCTCAATGGAACCTTGCCTGATTGAGGCTTTCATCTCCTTTTTTTGGTCATAATCTACTAAGAGACAAATATAATGAAATAGTTTTCCATTACTGCTTCTTGTTATCATGTTGACATGCACCATAATCCACCTTAGTAAAAAACCACAGGTATTTGATGGAAGAGGGAATGAGTTCCCCGATAAATACTCTATTTCCTTCTCAATTAAAACCTTCTTATCTCTATTTTCTCCAGCCTCCTCCTTGACTTAACTGGATGTTTAACATCAAAGCACACTTGTACAATCTTTTAAAAGACTGAAAATGTAAACGAAGGGAAAATATTTTTTCATATTTCAACATTCTAAATCTAGATGAGGGCGCATTTTTTTTGTCATAATTTTTTACAGTGTTTAAAAAAAATAAATTTGTATTTGTTTTGAGACTTACTGAAAGGAAGCTATTTAGCAAAAACACTTCAATATGAAAGGATTTTCATTTGGCTAACACTTCCACTTAAGTGGGAAAGTGAATACAGTTCGGCAAAGATATTTCAACACCTACTCAGCCCATTAACTGTTCTTAAGAGACATATCTGAAAGAATTCTCTGTCTGGGTAAATGCATAACAGCCACTTGCATAACTCCCTAGGCTGTGCATGGTTAAGTTCTATTCATATCATTGTAGTGTGCCTGTTGCCAAAAAATCTGAGATGCTTCCAGGAAAGTGACAGCAATATGATCTACCATCTGACACTTTTTTCCTTTCTTTCTTTTGTTTTTTTTTCCCCTTCACAATGAGAAAAACTTACATGTGACATTTTTTAAGGGGATAAAAGGTATGGTATGCTCAGTAAAAGCACTTAGTGTACACAGCAAGGACCTCTAATGCAGTATTAGGCTGTTAGTGCCCAACTCCACTTTGTGCAAGTCTGTGTAAGGTGTGAAGGACAGTGTGGAATCTCCATTTATCAGAAGTACAGTATTTGGTTTGGACCACTGGACACGCAACTTTACAAATTATTAAAATGTTTCCTTTCTTACTTAATCTGGATTTCTTATGTGCTGCTCTGTTCAAATAACCAAAATCAGCCTTGTGGAAAATTCTCAACAAGGATACTTGTTTCTAAGCTAGCCCCTAGGCATTTTCAACACTCAAATTCTTTTGCTTGTATTTCATCTGTTTCCTGCAGCCATACAGTCTGTTTAGTGGTTCTGTCAACATGCTGCTTCAGTTGATCCAACTACTTATTTTTATGCAAATCTTTCAAATCTACCAGTTTTCTACGGATAGATGGAACATGAGATTTGCCTTCTATTAGCTGTTTACAAAAGACAATCAGCTTTCAAACAGCCCCATGTGATAAACAATTAAGGTAAACCTGGCAAACACAGATGAAACAAATGTTTTTTCCTGATGCTTCTGTGCATAGATTTTTACCCACTCTCATTCTTCTTTCTCATTTTCTAGGAAACAGACTGAAATTCAAATTCACCATATTCAATTTTTGAAAAATCCTCATTTACTGCCTCAATCAAAGCAGGTTTGATCCTATGTATAAACCATTGTTCTGGGCATTTGGTTGTATCCAGATTTATGTGTCAGAGTGAGTTTTTAAAACCCCCAAAACCCTCCTGCCCCCCAACACCCTAACAAACGATGACATTGTTTTTAAAAAGGGAAATAAAATCATGGCATCTCTTTTGACTTTGCATTTGTTAGAAAGAAAAACTAAGTTCTTTACCAAGCTCTTTCCGTGCCACTGATGCTTAGGAAGAAGTTCTCGATGTCAGCTCAGCTTGTGGGCTGTTCCTCAAAGCTGGAGAGAATTTTTACTGTTTTTCATTTTGGTTTGGGGTAATGAGATTATTAAGGACAGTGCTAGCAATGCTCCATTTACAGGCTTTGCATGGAACAATTGTAAACACAACTCACATTTGGATGTATTTGTTTCAAAATGTTTTGGCTAAAAAACGATCACTCCTAGTATGAATGCATTTCAGTTTAAGACAGCTATGAACAGATATGAGAAAGTGAAAGTCATCTTAAACCTGCTCCTGCATTTTGTCAGTGTACATGGTTCTTGAACTGAAGCAGGCCTGCTCTTTTCTGTCGCTTATCCGTCATTTCCAGGTGGCTCACTTGAACTGCATGTGGGGTTGCTATGTTCTACAATGCAGGAAAAAATTCTTTGCTGGAGATTTTTACACATCTTAGTGACAGTGGGAAGACAACATAAGACAGGGCAGGCTATTCCTGTGCCACTTTAGTAACAAGGAAATTCTGCCTGGAGGTGGCTTGCTATTAGATAAAACAGTTGTGTTTAGTGAATGGGGTCAGAATCTGTAGAAGAGTTTTGTATCTGCAGGAAACTGAGGGTGGCTTGGAGAATAACTTGCACTTCATTTATGAAATAAGGTGAAATAAGGCCTCCACAGTGAGTCTGATACAGTGAAGTGTGCATACAGCAGGCTGCTGTTTCTTGTTATCTTTGTTCCTTGCCTTCTTGCAGGTGGACAGTCCACGAGCTGTGACAGCAGCAGTCATCTTCCTGTCTGCTTTCTCAGAGTTCTGACCTCTCAGATAAGTGCCCCATCAACATGGATGTTGATGATGATTTATGTATTACTTCTGAGCAGCTTGGGCTAGAATCTGGTCAGAAATAAAAGTTTCTTTCTTAAAATTCAGAAGCCATTGTCTTATTTCCCTTTGGGAATGGGTCATGGCTGTGTGTGGCTGTTGTATTCCTAGGCAAAGCATGAAAAATACTTTTAAAATCCTTCTTGCAACTGATTATAATTGCTCTCCTCATTACCATTCTCATCATAATGTGCTGCCTTTGCCCTTTCTTCCATCTAATAATCGATGCTTACTGATGGAGGTAAAATGTGATTGTTGAAAGAAATAGGTTAAAAAGAGCAGCAGCCAGTTGGGCCCATACTGATAAAATAAGAAAGAAATTACTTGTAAGAGATCAGAATCATTGAAATGGCAGCTAGAGCAGCTCCAGACTCTGGGGTTCAGTTTAAAAGCCCTATTTTGGTTTTAGTTTTGGACAGATTGTTTCAGCAGAGTGGATTATAAGTGCTTTCTACTGGGAAAGCAATTAACTGGTCAAATAAGTTGGAAGTAATGACATAAGTAAAAAGATGACAAATTTTGTTACAGAATGGTCAGTCAGGAGATGAAGAGTGATTTCCCATAGTTAAGGATTCAAAAACTATTGAAAATTAAAAGCTGAATTGTTGTAACAGATTTTAGTTAGGTATGTGGATTCAAATGGACAGTGCTTCAAGACTAGATTTAATCAGTGGTGAAGTGCAAAAGATTTTAAACCTCAAACATTGTTTCATAGGAAATAATCTGTGATTAGGAGGTCAAATTTTCAAGGTCCATCAGTTCAGAAAGTAAAGAATCAAGCTGAATGAAAATGTAAATAGATTTCCAGTTTGTAGTGTTTCAGTGACAGCTAGGAACTACACAGCCTCTGAAAATATTAGTGGGAAACTGAATCCATTTTTAAAGACCTAGGTGATAGAAATAGATAGACATCATATCAGGACCACTCTTGTGATCACCATTAAGACAGTGTGTGGTATCTAAGTCACCTTGCCCTTAAATAATGGACTATATTACTGCTTTAGAAAAAGCTGTAGATAATGATAATGGCACTGAAGAAGAATACCAGTGTTTGAATTTACCCATTGGTTGTAACCTGGATGTTATTCCCAGTTCCTAGAGGAAAGGAAGAGAGGAGTTATAAGACAGCAGGTCTTGATTCAGCTGCTTATCAGAGTGCTACTTGTAGGCAAACCTATGTAACTCTGTTGTGCTGAAGACAATTCCCAACTCAGTTGTCTGGCATTGTCCCAAAAAGAGTTCTTTCCATTCACACACTTCTGCTCTTGCTGAGGTTTTTCATGCTGAAATTATAAAATGGTGAAGAAAGTTTTTGTATAGTGAATGCAGCAAGTAACCAAACCTGGAATCTTGACATGCCCTGCACTGCTGCATTTGGCAAACTCCCTTCCCAGTGTTTTACAGTTCTGTTTTTGATATGCCCATTTCCAGCCACTGCTGAGTCCCACTGGAACATCAGCTGTTCATATGCAATGGAAAAGAGAGTGCTGTCAGAATTTGCTTCTCCTGTACTTTCTACCTGAATGCTAATAATGGGAACTTTAATCTCTCTACTCTTTCTCTAATAAGGTGTATTCTTCCATTTTATCACTGTCTTTATTTAAGTTTTTTTCATGTCTCCCCCTAATCTTGGTCCAGGTTTAAATGGAGTATTTTTTGCTTGTTTCTTTTACTAGCATTTGTATTCTCTGTAGGGATTTCTAATAGTGTAGCCAATTAGTCACTCAGAATACAGCTGTTAGGTAGAACAAGAGAAGATTCTCCAATTTCCCTCCCTGTGTCAAGACAAGCAGAGGCAACCTTGCAGGGGCAATTTCTCAACAAGAGCAGCGCTGCTGTCACACATGATAAGTAAAAGTAGATTCATACTTACTCCTCAAGGATCACTCCTAGATGCAATTTACTGTGAAAATACCAGATACAACTCCAATGATCTTTGTAAAACTCAATTTTGCTTCACTCCCAGTGGAAATATTTATATGTAATCTTTTGTAAAGTAGCTTTTTTGCTGCTTAGTATGAAGATGTACAATTAGTTCATTGTATGTGTATTTTCTTTTTCACAATCAAAAGAATAGTATGATCCAAAGAAGAGAGAACATTTTTGTCAAATTGATCTGTCGGTCTATATTTACAGCAGTGCAAGAGCAGAGGTTACTAGCAGAGGTTATTTTTATATTTGGTGTGGGGATTGGTTTGTTGGTTTTCTTTCTGATAAGCACTGCTCAAACATTCCACAGATGAGCTTTAACTTATCTGTAGGAAAAACTAGAGCATTAAAACCTAAGCAGTGATATTAATTCTTGGTGAAATGTGTGATGCCTAAATCTCCAGAGATTCAGTATTGTTACAAAAACCAAGCTTCTGATGAAAAGGCATTAAAGTTTGTAGGGGCCTGGAGCCTTTTTTTTTTTTTTTTTCCTGCTGATATGTGGATTAAATGTCTTTTAAGACTGCTAAGAATGTTTTTGGTAAGATTATTTATTTACCCCAGACAATTTTTTCCACATATACACCACACCTTGCAAGTGAAAGCTCAGGATGATCCTATGGAACAGTGCAAAGACACGCAAATCTGTGTCTGTGTGTGTTTGTTCTTTGAGATGGCATGGTGAAACATCCAGTCATTTACAGAACTATTACCTGTGAATCCTCTTGAATCTATGGCTTCAAGAGGAGCAGCCACATTGAAATAAAACTAGGCCTGTACTTAAATATGTACTGAATTGAAACTTTAAGCTAATGTGCTATACAAATAACAGTATCCCAGTGAAGTAATGACTCTTTCTTTACAAATACATTCACTCAGTTCAGTAGGAATATCTACACCTTTATCTTAGGCAATCCATTTTTAGAATGTCTTTCTCTAGCGGTAGATTTTCGTAATATGCTCATTGCTGGAGAATATGTACTGATTAGAAATCTTGATACTGCTTCTGAACTCTGTCCTAGCACATTGGGTGTGCTCTGCTGGTGTGCAAACTGGCTGTGGTGGAAGAAGAACTAGTTGGTGTCTTGAGGTCCTCTTTTGAAATCGTGCATTTCACACTCCTCACCTGTCCCATATACATTTCAGCGCCATCTGTATCTTACAGTGATAAAACACAACAAAGTTTATCCTGTAAAGCACTGGTATCTATGTTTCAAGTCAGTGACAGAATGTGATTGGGATGAAGCTCCTGCTCCTCCTGTTCTAGAGTTCCAGGTTAGGGTGTGTAACTGGAGACTCTTACTCTGGATTGACATAGAAACAGAAAAAGAAGGAAGCAGGGAAGCATTTTGTCTTTTCTGCTGCTGCATAGCAGAATTTTCCATTCTTAGGTAAATCTGACCAGAATGAGAAAACTCTCTGAAAACACTGTGGTGTATTCACTGTGGTGTATTCTGGACCCAGATTAAGGAGACATTTACTAAATTGGGAGATCTGTAATAACCAGTGAATAACACGGTGTGTGAGTTGGTAGTATTTTTATTCTGCCTTTGTGTCTAATCCTCTTTTGTGGCAGGGAAGATATTGACAGGAGTAAGGGAAGCAAAGAGTCAGTAAGATGGCTAAAAATTTCTTTAGTTTCCAGTGAAACACCTCTCTTCTTACTGCTGCTCTCCTTTCTGCTCCCATACTGTAAGCACAGAAGGTTATAATGATGATACTTGGCTATCCAGTGCTTTAGAAACAGGAAAGGATGTCAACAGAAAAAGCTTGAAGTATGAACTCTCTACAAGGAAAAAATGTTACAGTATTTTCTTCTTTGTCCTTTCTATCTTAGTATTCATTTTTTGTGTCCTTTGCAGATAAAGCCTCTAGATGTACCAAAAATCTATCAAATACCTGAATTATTAGTATAAAAAATTGCCTTCAAAGATGGATGTTTGAAAATTCTTGGTGCTTCTTGTTTAGAAAATGTATTAGATATTTTATCACCTTATTTCTGGTGAACTACAAGTATGCTCTATGAAAGGGCAGTGATGGACCTTTTTTCAGGCTCAGAATTATGAAAGTGAGAGTAGAGGACGATTTCTGTTATAAAAAGCAGTACCACACTTTCCAAAATGCCCTCCAGATTGCTTGTTTAGTTACACAGTTCTCATATGGATTTTAGTTTTGGAAAAAAAAAAAAAAAAGTAAAAATTGCATATATAGTGTACTTGCTAGTCATTCTAACTGAGGTAAAAATTGAAGCTCTTTTTGGATATTTTTCTTTCCCTGAAACTTGTAAACATAGTTTGGGACTATTTTAAAACTCTTTTGGTCTCTGAATGGTGAGTTCACTGTAATGTAGTGCATTAAACCCAGGAGAGATTATTCAATTGCTATGGGAGGCTGGAAAGGCAAACAAAAGTCAAGGAAACAGTGTGCATTATGAGAGAAACATTTGAAAATTAGTTTGAAGAGAGGACATGTTTTTTATCTGTATCTTCTAAAGCAAACAGTAGAAAAATGTCTCATCCTCTTGTAGACAATATGAAATCCATTGATGTGGAAAGTAGTGAAGGCAGAAAATTGAGTATGTCGTAGATTGTAACAGAGTGAAGTTCAAACAGCCTGTTTGGATAATAGACTGCCATAAATACATCAATGGAAAGTATGCCAGCTGAAATTATAGAGGATTTTCTTAGTCTGAGACATTTGTATTCCAAAGATTGTTTTTGGCCTAATGCTTTATATTCCAGGAAGACTTAGGTGGTGAAATTCAAGCTATATTTGCAGTTCCATCACAACTTTAGAATATTTAGGAAATTTAGCATGGGATATTCAGACAGATGCTTTCTCTTTTTACACATTATTCCTGTTCTTTCTGTCTTTTTGTCCTTTTTTTATGTCCTTATTCTTTAATTTTTAAACATTTTCTATTCTTTATTTTTTATGTCCCCTTTCTTATCAGATTTCTTTTTTAATGCTTCAAAAAGATTAATTGGAAGGGTCTCGAATGTGTGATAAAATGATGACAAGCAAAGCTGATCTTATGTCTCTAAATACTTCTAGAAGACATAAATATACTGGTTGGTTTTTGTGGAATGATTGCTGGATTACCATTTTTGTAGTGAGGTAGATACCCTTACCACCACCCCCCCAAAAATGCACGTGCACACAGATGTGTGCACACAGATGTGTGCACACATAGGGGTCGAGTTCCCTCGTATGGATGAAGATGGCTTTTAATCCTTGTAGATGAAATCTTCAGGCAAGCTAGTGAAAATCATCAGAAACTCTGGGAATGAGAGTCAGCTACTTAAAAATAAGTTGAGACAAAATTTGTCATGTTGTATATGTATATGGAGACTGTGCATTTGGTTTTTTAGGGTATTAATCTACTTCCATGGATAAAATACTGGGCAGAAGGCCTGGGGAGGGTCTGTCTGAGGTAGCTTGAGGTGCTTTCCTACTATGAGAAAGTGCTGCCCCTTGGATCAAGCAGGGCTCTGTGGAGGACCTCCATCCTTGGGAAGGTGGTTCTGCACTTGCAGTCCTGCCCTTTGGCCTGCCCTGAGTCACAAGGAGGCACCAAGTTACAGCTGTGGCTAACGTGACCTTTTTCATGTAATGTAGCAGAACAAGCTCTTTGGTTTAGGCTGTGACAAATTAAAGGCATTACTGAAGTGGATGGCAATTCATTTCACTTTGACTTCCAGCCTGCCATCGGCTAATAATGGCTTTGTCACTAATGATTTGGTGGGAATGATTTCTTTTTTTATAATACCTGTCATGCACAAGCATCCCAAAGTGATCTATAGCCTAATTTACTTATTACTCAGAAATTGCTTCTTTCACTAGTAAAATTCAGCTTTGGATAAAAGGTGGCAACTGTGTGGTACAGCTCAGAATCTACCTGCTGGAGATAGATGGGAAATAGAAGTGGTTCTTAGTAAAATCATAGTATCATAGAATATTTTGGATACACAATGTAAATTGTGTTTCCAAAAAAACTTACAGATTTACTTTTAACTAAAGAAAAGTGGGAATTTGGATTTCTGATCATCAGACTACGAGATCTTTATGTCAGTAGGCAATAATGAAACTAGAAAACCATCTACAAAATTGTGAATAGCTCCTTTATGTCCTGGGTTTAAAAGAGGAAGGGACTGCAAGTTTCTTGACCAGTTTCTTGTGAGGGCCTTCTGCACAGACAGAAGTGTGATCTCATGCAGAATATAGGTAGCTCTGTATAGATTTGTTTGTTCTGATTTAAATGCCAATTTTTATTTCACTGGGCTTTTTTTTTTTTTTTTTGACACAAATATTCCAAGATTTTTATACAATGTTCTGATGAATGAAGAACCTTGATATTCCTTTTTCACATGTAGTCACAGAATTGTGGAATGACTGAGTCTGTAAGGATCCTCTTAAGATCATTTTAGTCCCACCCCTTGCACAGGGCATGGTAAACCAGAGCATGTTATCTGGGCCCATGTCCAGTTGGGCTTTTTAATATATCCACAAATGGATATTCCACAAGCTTTTTGGACAGTCGTTTCTGATAGTTGACAACTACTGCAGTAAAAATGTGTTTTCTTGTATTCAGGTGGAATTTCAACAGTAATCTTCATCACAGGGTGGAAAAACATGTTAACTGCAATGTTGCTTTAAATGTTGAAATGATTACTCCTATTCTAAGAAAGGTCAACTGAATTAAAAGGATTTTTTTCCTTTTTAGTCAAACCTGAAAGACTTATATATATGAACTCAAAAAGTTGTTTGAAGAAATAAGAATAAAAACTTCACGAGAAGTATTTTAGACAGGATTTCAGTTTTTCAAGGATTGAACTCAAATAAGAGTAGCTTAAAACTCTGTAAGATAAGAATGAATTCTGGTATTGGGAAATTACTCACTCTGCAGGAGGATAACAAAAGAGACTTCAACAGTGTGTATATGTGGAGTCTTCTCTGAGAAATGAGCAGCAACACTGATAAAATCATAATTGTTTGGATGCTGGCTAAGCTTATCAAGTTAGAAGTGTGTTTAAAAGCCTTCTGAACTACTTTGAAAAGTACTTGGAACCTAATAGAATGTTTTCTTCTATGACGTGATCTCCCAGGAATGCAGAGCTTTGGTAAATGAATCCACTTATTTAGTTGCCTGAAAATACATCATGGATGTTAAGTGCAGCTACCAAATTTTTAAATTCTGGTTTGTGTGAATTTTAGTTTTCAACTGCCCTTCATACAGTAGTAGAAGTCTGTTCAGAGTATTGTGTCTCTTGAAACATCTGCTTTTGGCACCAGTGAAGATAATACTGAATGTAATCTTCAATGAGTCCTTGATTTCAAATTGTGGCCAAGTGCAAGATTGCCTGAATGGGTGTGTGGTAGGAAATCATGTGTCACATTGGGTGATGGAGAGTGAGAAACTATTTCATCACAGAATATTCAATATCTATATCAAGGGAAAAACCACATCCAACAATCCTACATCTGAATGAATCCAGAGTTTTGGATTAGTGCTACTTCATTTCTGTGTCCTTAGACAGCACTCTTTCAAGTTTAATTACCTGCACTTAGGCTGTGGTGGTTTAACCCCAGCAGGCAATTAACCCCCACACAGCCACTCACTCACCTCAGTGGGATGAGGAGAGAATGGCTACAGTAAAAGTGATAAAACTCATGGGTTGAGATCAAGGCAGTTTAATAGGTAAAGAAAAAACTATGCATGCAAGCAAAGCAAAACAAAGCAAGACATTAATTCACCAGTTCTCAGGGGCAGACAGGTGTTCAGCCATCCCAGGAAAGCAGGGCTCCATCACGCTTGCTGGCCTTGCTGACAGATCCACAGGTGGTCCCTGAACAGCAATCGGCACCTGTTGCTATTTGAAATCTATTTATTTCATAAATCTATTATTTAGTAAATACATTTATTTCATAAATCTATTATTTATGTTATTTCACATAACCTGTTGTTATTTGAAATCTACTTAGACAGCTACAGGAAATAAATAGCCTGATTGGAGGCTTTGAGCCCTGTAGCTATTATTACTGAATACCTGTTTATTATATTTTTCCTGTTGACCTTCATCAGGTCCATAAACAGTTGCTAGAACTCTTCAAAAAAGATATTAACAAAAGGTTTCCAAATAGAATATGTATTTATTTATTTAGTGTTTACTCAGGTTTTGAAATTATAAAATGGAAGATAGATTTGCTTAAAGAAAATCTCAAACCTCCACACCATCTGGAGCTAATCCGGAATTTGTCGGTTTTACCCTTCTAGAATGTTGTTTTTTATTTTGCTCTTAAAACTTGTTCAGAGAGAAACTGACCTTTTTAGAGAAACCAATTACGTTTAGAAATCTCAGCCAGTATTCAGATGCTCTAATAGTTTCCTATTGTTAAAAAAACATTTTGGAAATACTGACCCTTCTGTAACGCGCTGTCAACCGTAGGAGCTGCAAGGCTTCAAACTGATTTACAACAGCTGAGGTTGCACAAAATTATTCATTATGCTGATTTTCACTATCATATTTTATGTGGGTGTTTTTTCCCCCATCGAGAAGTCCAAGTAAATAGCCAAAATAAGACAGTTTTGAAAACAATATATGAAGGGCTCTGGAGTGGACGTTTTATATTTATAAGTAACTAAAAGCTCTTTCTGAACTGTTATGTAATATGAAAATCTCCTGACTAAGGAAGCAAACCAGATTACACTTTTCTAATGTATTTTTCAGTAACATTTAAAAATGGGATCCTGTTCCAAATGATGCAATAAAGAATATCAAGCTACATTTTCTAGAACATGAATTTTAATATCTCTGCAAAGTTTTGATGTTGCAGATTCAGATCATAATTTGCTTTGAACACCGATTGTTTTACATAGTCCTGAAGGATGCTATTATGTTACTCTTATGTGGTCTTTTAACATCAGTAACAGAGAGAAACAATTTAAGTCTGTGAGGACAAAAATAAGTTTCCAAAACAATTGTTTAGAAGTCCTTTGTGATCTCAGCAGCGATGGTATTTAAAGTCTTGTACTATTTATTCTCCTTGTTCAAATGTATTTCCTGAGACTCCAGGCCAGCATGATATATGTGAGTAGACTCTGGAAAGAAAATAGGAGAGTTCCCAACTAAACCTGTGGCTTTAAACCAAGAAGTACAACACCCCCTCACACTCAGTCCTCACCAAGGCTCTGGAGTCTGTGTAAGACAGTTCTAGAGTGAAATATTTTCAGTATTCATCACTAGGGTGTTTTTTACACAAAAATTTCCAAAGTCAGTGAGATAATTCAGTGGGATGAGGGACAGGTGGGGCTGCTGTTGGAAGCTTGTAGAGAAGGTACCCTGCTAGTTTTGTCTTCAAATGAGTAATTTACTTCCCCTACCTCCTCTGCTTTCCACCCTAAGCACAAGAGGTGTGACTGAAATTTAAAAAAAAATGGCTTTGAAAATAAAACTTGTTTGAAATGATCTAGGAATGGTATTGAAAGCATATGCTGCACACCTACTCTATAGAAGTTGCAGTGTTGATAGGTTCCCAGACTGCTCCCTTTGCCATGCCATTCCCATGCCTTCAGTAATGACTAACATCTGTCGCATGTTTATTTTTCCCTGTACGCCAAGGGAAAAGCTGTTTGCAGTGAAAAATCTATTTTTTGGTTTATTTTATTAAACTTACCCTGCCCACATTTACTGAGGGTTTTTTATATGAAGAAAGGTCAAAGAAATATTCAGTGAAACTGAAAAGTCAAATTGTTACTGCCTTTTGTCCTTCGAAAGATCTCCCCATGACCTTCAACTGTACCTGGAAGAAGCTAATTTTTATCTAGGACAAACCTTTACCTTCAGGGTAGACAGTTGAATTGAATGTTTAAGCTAAAAAATACCTATTTGTATCAAATATTGTAATATTCAGTGCCATGATTGATAACAGCCCAAATACTCTAACCAAGAGAATTGAAAAGATGGCATCACATGGTAACTCAAGTAAAGTTTATGTAAATACAACCCCTAATATAACTGAACTCCATAGTATTCTAAGGAGAAGCAAGGGAAAAAGGAAAAAAAAAATTATGTTGGAAAAGCAGTCTAAAAGCATATCCAAAATATTCCACTCACTTCTTTATAAACATCATATTTTTTTCTAAAATTACGTTTTTGAACAGTATTTGGTGTTTAAAAGAAATATTAATGAATTCCGTTGGAAAATTTTCAGTACAGAAATAACTAAGTAAATTTATAAACATCACTTCTAAATACCTGTTTTCAAAGAGAAAGTAGATAAAAGCAAATAAATCATTGTAATGAGATTAAAAGGCAAAGCCCTCAGGAAGGCTGTTTATAATACATCTTGCAAAGAGCAGGACTTTTTTAAAAGTAATTCTGATGAAACTGAATAATATTGCTGCTGAAAAACTAATGGGTAAAATTCTATAAGAGGTATTATAAATTCTGACAAAGCAGCTCAATGGACAGAAGCAGAGTAATGCCTTTATTTCCCCAGGCTTCATTAAACAAGCATTACAACCCTCTTAACACAGATTGGAAGAAATAAAAAAATAGTTCCTGTTCAAATAAGTGAAATCACATCCTTGTAAACTAGTAAGGTGATACAAGGTAGGTTACAAAATGGAGGTTTTCTGGTTCTTCTCAGGGCAACTCATTTGTACAGCACCAGTGGTGGTTTGTCAGGTATGAAATAGAGAAAGATTTCTCTTCTAAATGAATATGAATTAAGACCAGTACCTGGGGGAAGGAAGAAAGGTGGCAGGTGAACCACAGTTGTGGTAGTTGTGTTGCTGAGTCTATCACTGAAGTTTCAACTGAGACTTGATCAACAAGATATTAAAAATCAGTTTAATTCTAGGAGCGACATTTACTGAATCCCAGTCTTGGTTGTTTATGGAAATTTCTTGGTGTGTATAGTCCAGTCTTCAGTAACTCTCAAATAAAAGACATTAGCTGAGGCAAGGAAAGAAAACACTGAAGAAGCTCCAAAGCTCCAAAGTCCCCTACAAGAATTTCCAATTACTATTCACACTGATTACCTTCATTGTTATTACGCTGGTGCAAAAAAAAACCAAAAAAAAAAAATCCAAGATGAGTGATGTTTCTGAACCCGAGTAAGTTGCCCAGCCCCAGGAATACCTCCTACTGTAGTAAATATTTACCCCAGACTAAACAGAAGCTTTTCCACTGACTCTAATGCTCTCTGCATGGGGCATAGAAAGCACAGGGGCCAGGCTACTAGATTTCCTTGTTTTTCAACTGGAAACAACTGTTTTCAGGCTTTAATGATGCCCAAAGACTACATTATCATATGTCAGCATTTTTTTTTTTTAGTAACAACTTTGATTATACCCAAGCTTACAGTAATCCTCAAGAAATGAGCCTGAAGATGTGTTTGGAACATCAGACAACATTAAATGGGTGTTCCCATGCCATCGGGCTCTGAGTGCTGAGCAGCGTAGGGCCTGCTGATGTTGTTAATTGACCAGTGTTAGCTGAGAGGATACGTAACATGGACTGAAATGGGCCAGAGCACAAGGTGTTGCCTTTAGTAAATACTTGATGAGCATGAACTCTATGAGGTTACTATCTGCTTCATCCTTTCTCTGTATAGTAACATCACTGTAATGTCATTAGTTTTGCTGGGGATGTATTGTCACCATTAGGTCTTGCATTACCAGAGTCTTCCACTTCAGCTGCATGCAGTCCACATTGCATGTGAGGCAATTCCTCTGCAGCTAATGGAGTAAAAGTAAAATAGGCTTCTAGAACATAGAACACTTTGTAGTCTCTGGTTTTTCTATCAGTTCAGAGACTTAGTCATGGTCTAATTTTTTTTAAGTACATGCATTCTTTCCTTGTCGTTAATGTCAGTACTCTACTACAGTAATATTTGAAGCTTGTCACCTATCTGGTTACATTAATTAGTCCTTCTACTGCCAGTACCAAATCTGTTTAATTTCTTACTTTTAATTTGCCAGTTACATTAAAAAGTACTTCAAAGAAGCTCTCTTTTTTTTTTTTTTTTTTTTTTTTTTTTTTTTTTTTTTTTTTTTTTTTCAAAGGACTCTTTTGAGTCTGTATGAATGGGAAGCTTTTAAATTGTAGAATTTGCACATGAAAATACATTTACAGAGTGCCTAATCTTTATCTTTGCACCCTTCAGCGTACTTAGCTATCATTGTTGTGGCATGCACAAATAGGCTGTCTTAGATGTAATGTTTTCTCGGGTTATTAACCTCTGCCATTGAATCTCTCACAATTGTTTCTCAGTAGACTGTAGCATAGCAAAGGAAATAGAAAACTTTATAAAAGATATTGATTGCCACAGGAAAACAGATGTACTTATCCTTCAAAACTTAGTTGGCTTATGGTTGGAAAGGAAAAGACTAAAGATCATTTTTGTCTGAAAGTTTCATCTGAAATCTCATTCTTCTATTAGAAACGTCAGAAATTTCTAATAATACATTATAACATCAGTTCTCATTGTGTTCCCATCCCATAGGATTTTCATGAAGATGGACCCTTAATAATGTGGGGTTTTTTGTACATTATTTTTTATATGGGGCATCATTTTCAAACAGCAGTGGTCAAAGCAATGACAGAACTTAACAAATAGTGAAAAATTGGTTATTTTCTTCTGTCTCGCTTCAGCTTTTTTCACCTCTGGAAGGGCTTAAGAAATGTACCTCAACACTTTATTTTCCATTTTTAAGATGGAAAGACATATAAGGAATTTAAAAGGATGGTCTGGACTGGTCATACTATATTTCATTTTAATGGTACATTCAGTTCTAGATTAAACAAACTCCAAGAATACCAGATTTTTGGTACAATAGTGTTCTCCCCTATTTCGATTGCATGGAGTAGAAAAAGTGTCCAGTTTTTGGAAGAGCTGTTGTCTTCTCTTTTCCTCTCTTGTGATGTTATGGGGAGCACAAACCTCTGCTGAGTGATTGTACCACCTAAAGAGCTCTTCTTTCTACATCCCTCCTGACATGAGGACTTCTTAACTGAACTGTCCCATAATACTTAGAATAATGATGATAATGCTTTAAAAATACTCCCAGATTGTAAATAATACTAACCTTCGTAGCTCTAGTGGCTATTTCGGTATCTACTGCACTAATCTTGTGCTTCTCCCTGATATGCATCTTCCTGGGGTTGGGCTGCCTACCTGCTATCTGCTCTCCAGCAGGAAGAAATAGAAAGTGGAACAGGTTTCTCCTCTCTCCTCTCCCTATCTCAGAGATGCTCCTCTACAAACCCTCCACATAGAGCAAATGTTCCTGAAAAGAAATTTAGTGGGGATGGGAGCTCTCACAGCTTCACCCAGAACTGCCCTTCTCAGCCTAGTAACTTATAGTTTTGTGGATTTGGATGTGGTGTTCTGCTTTCAATGTTAAAAAAAACTTATCATCAAGACTGTTCTGTTTCAGGAGGGGCCTAAGCTCACTTCAAGATTCTGTCCTGTGTGACACTGAGTGCTGCTGCTTTGTGATGTTTCAGACTAATGTGAAGATATGGCACACCAAGAGAAAGTAGGAATCTGTCTTTTCAAAGTACAGCGATTCATTTGGTAATGCCCGTCCACCAAATATAACTCTAAATAGCATTTGTAGTTGGGATGTCTAGATCACCAAACTCTTCACTCTGATTCCTTTCCAGGTGAATGTAGGGAGCTGGTGAACTTGCCACAGACAGAGGTACTTATTTAAGTTAGATGTACTATTCAGCCAGAAGCACTGCATAGCTTCTTTATGATCTGAGTTAGATTTGGCTTGTAGACATTTATAACATTAAAAAACCCCAAACAACCCCAAAACTTAATGGAGAATAATATGTGCCTACATCATGGTAGAATTCACTTTGATTTAAATAATTAATAAACCATTACTTTATCATTTTTCACAAAATGAAAATTCAGTCTGTATATTTTTACTTTTTTTTCTCTGTATTCATAACTTAGTTACAAGAATTGTAAAGGGGGTGTGTGTAGGGGCAGGTAGAACTGAGAGAGATAGCTTACAAAATTATGGTAACCCATTATTTTAAAAACAGTGTCTACCAAGCCTAGAAGATATTAAAGAGAAATGAAGTTAACTGGTTATCCTTCAAAACTACTGTTGTGGAATAAAAAATTAATGATAGATGAATACCGTTTGCACATAAAGGCCTTTATAAATAGATCAGAGATGCAGGAAGGAAAGGAAGGAAATTATAATAGCTCAAGGGAAAAAACCACAATGACTTTTGCTATTTTGCTTAGCAAGTGAAAGCACAGCCTTGGTAAATTTGTCTTGTAAAGTGTGAATCTTTACACAATTTGAAAGATATTTTAGCTTCCAAATTAGGCATTCATTATTTTTGAGTGATGCAACATGATTTAGACAAAGCAAAGTGAAACAATGATACACAGGGAAGATGTGCCATGAATAAGGCTTGTAGCAAATAAAACTGATGTAAATTCTATTGAGAACTCCATGTACTGATGGGTAACCCATCTGGCACCCAAGAGATTGCTTACCTCTATGGTTTGATCTCCACAGCAGTGGAGAATCCAAGTAGGAGGATTTCAGACTAAGGAGGTGTGTTCTGCACGGAGCTCAGTATGGCTCTGGAGCCTTCTTCTTGGTATTATTAGCATTAGTATATAAGGAATTTTAAAATTGTCCCAAGTACAGTTTCTTTTAAAAGAACTAGAGGGAAAAACCTCAGCTTTTTAGGATGACATGAAATAAAATACTAAACACTTGTTATGTTCTTACTCATGCACATGTTGCTTAGGAATCAGGAAGAGGATGCATATACAAGTAGGACAAATTGCACCCCACACTGTGCAACACAGTTTTTCAAAGTGTGTTTTGCTTTTTTGTTTTTCTCAAGTAAGTGCTGCCTTGTTGCACAATGCCAGAAGCCATTTGAGAGGAACAGCAGAACTTAGCAGGATTTGACCCAGGGGAGGAGAGATTGCAGAACTGCTTTCAGTGCAAAGCTTTGTATCACAATGAGAAGAAAACCCAGTGATGTTAAATGTTCCCAACCAAAGAAATGGAAACTATTTCATGACAGTTAAAACACTGGCTTTACAAACAGTGCATAAAAGGCAGGTGGTCTCACAGTAGTTGTGGTGAGAAATAAAAAGATCCAATCTTGAAAGAGCTTTTTTCTTTTTTTTTTTTTTTTTAAACTGTATCCACCCATGAGAGTAATAATGAGATGATCTGAGCTAGGTATTTTGAAATTGGTTTTAGAAGCAGGTGGTAATTTAAAAAGAATAAAGCTGCCAAAATGTTCTGATTTTTTCCATGCTGATTATTATCTGATCCAGAGTCCCCTGAAGTCTCTGGGCAGTCATAAGGACTTCTGATGCTGTTCCTCTGTGCTTTTCTAGAAGTAATGCTGTTGTCAAGACATGAAATGCACAGAAATACTCATGTTACATAAAGCTGCTGGTGGGACTGTACATGAGTGAGTAACTTGTAGTCTGAGTCTGTAAGGATTTGTGCCTGCTTTTAAACTTTGAACCATAGTGATGAGAGTGCTGCCAGTGACTGAGCTGTGTTTTATTTGAAGTTGAACATTATGTCATATTGGATATTACCTAGATAAGAGATGAACCCATTCTTGTTTTGCAGTGTTGATTTGCTCTTGAGGTCAAAGAAGATGTGAGTAAGTGGGCTGAATTTTTCCATTCCTTTTGCTGAAAATAGGTGGTCCAGCAGATTGAGTTTATATCCTACTGTTAAGATCCACAATCAGCGCTCCCAGTTAGTTTAGACCTGGGACTTTTGAATAACCTTGTGCTAATTGAAAGGAGAATGTTTGGTTTACTTTTTGTGACTTAATTTGGTTATTTATTATTTTCTGGAGGCTGTTTAGTACAGCTCATTTCTACACATTTGCAAGAAAAACACTAATGAATTGAGGAAATTGTAAAAAGCAAAAGAAAGGGATGCAGTTGCACTGTCACATTAGCAAACAGCATGGCTTTCAACAGGCACTGAGGGAGGGAGCATTTGCTAATGTTAGGATAATTTTTAAGACAGCATGTAATTTTACAATTGACAATTCGAGGTGAAACAGTGAACACAAATAAGTCTGGTTCAGAAAACAAAACTACAATGACCTAGTGGGGTTTCAGGGCCTCTTGACAAAAACAACTGTGACAGGACTCGTCACCTCTGGAAAGAAACCAATTCAAAAATGACTACTTGATCATTTTAGCAAAGAGGAGAAACTGTTGGAAACATATCTGTATTCCAAAAATGTTAAAAGGCTTTCCAGTTTCCAGGAATGACAATTAAATTAAGCTGTGAAGGAGTATCTTCTGCCTCTAATGACCCCATTCAGAATTAATTGTGACTGGACTGTCTTGTTCTGCGGTATGAGTCTGACTACAGCATTGAGTAAAGACAGCAGGGAAAAAGTCTGCTTTTCATCTTGACATCAGTTTTTCTGATGTTTTCCTTCCCTGTTTTTAATAGAAAATGGGGTGTGTGTTTCAATTTGACTATCCATTTTGCTAGCAGCAGCTTTTTATGAATGTGATACAATGTCAGGCATTTCACACTATATGTGCTTTGCATATGCTATGCCCTTGAATTGAGGCTCCTATCCTTCCTCTAAGAAATAGGGGAACCTCATGTTCTGAAATGCTCTTTTCAGGAAACTTGAAAGGCTTTTAATTTTGCATGGACTCTTTCCTCCCCCCTTTCTCTTATTTCTTTTTTCATAGCCGTCAATGCCACAGTGCTCCAATGAATATTTCTAAAAATAAAACCTGCAAATTACAGGCCTTGGTTTACCACAGTGTTGCAAACTATTATTAACAGTCTCTAAAAGCCACTGGTTTTGCAAGCCATGGGGTAGCTTAAGTCCACAGAATTGTATTGTTCTTTTTCAGTGTTCCCAGTCACCATATATTTGAACTTTTTTTTTTTTTTTTAATACTTACTTGCTGCTTGAAAACACTGGGGCTTGTTTCCAGCAATGAATTAACGTCCTGTCTATCTTTCCAATGATTTTCCAAAGAATATATGAGTTAGAGTATAAATAACCCCCAGGACACATTCTTGTTAGAACCTGAGCAAAATTTCAGCAACATGTGCCTGCTGAGGTTTAGTGCTCAGCTTCACACACAGAGTGACATAGCAGCAGTGCATTCCTCCCCTTGCCTCACCCCATAAAGCCAATCAATCCTTTTTTTTCGGGAAGCTGGTGAACTAGCCAAGAGCTGGGACTGTGCTTGGAATGGTTTCAGAGCCATAGGAGCCATCCATAGCATTTAGATGTATGCCAAGATTTTAACACTTGTGTCCATACCCTGTTTTATATACATCTCACACACACCTAGAGGTGTTGTTGCTTTCACATCTCATCTACCATCAGCTGGGAAGGACTACTAGAGCATTTTTAGGGGGGCAGATAGTTAAATACTGCTGGTACTGACCAGCAAAAGTGGGCATGACATTAAAACTCCTGTCTTGAAAATTGTTCTGTTCTACTTACTGTAAGTCCCGTGGCCTACATGCCTAAGCCCACTTTCAGTATTTGATTTGTGTGTTGTCTTTTTAATCTGAAACTTGATTTTCTTTTCAAAATTTGCACTTCTGCAGCTATGGTCATAGCTCTGATGCCATGACCCTTTGCAGGTGCCTCACGACCTCTTTTTAGTTTGTTTTTCAAATAAATGGCTTTTTAAATGTTGGGGTTTTTTTCAGGAGAAGCTTCAGATCTGTGAGTCCTCAACACATACACCTGTGTATTTATAATGATATGAAGTATTTTTTGTTTTGGTAAGAGCCAGGTTTGTAGACTAGTCCTGCTTCTAAGCTTTTCCATAGACAATGCTCAGTCTGCTGATGAGACTCATCCTGCATTTTGGTAAATGTGGGTGTCTAATACAAGGCAATTCAATCCACTATCTGGCCAGGTTGCTTCAAGTATTTCAGTGTCAAAGTCCCTTAGTAGATCTAGGACTAATTCTTAATTAGACAGAGACTCTAGAAAATAAAACGTAAGCTGGGATTGATTTGAAAAAACAAACTGTAGTGTAGTCTTTTTTTAAAATGAGCTTTTATTGGGTCACAAGTTTATTATGTAATTAGTAACCTTTTTTTATTATTTTTCTTATGCGTCCTTACTAGTAAGAAAAATGAGAAGTGGTTGATAAAATGTTACAATATAGCAAACATTAGACAATCTATTTCCCTAAAGAGCTTTTCAAGTAGCCTTATTCCAAAAGGTCACTGTAAAATATGCCTTTTATCAATCTGTTATTCTCCAATTCCTAGAATATATTTCTTTAGAAATAGAACCTAATGATGAAGATTGGAGAGCACAAGCTTCCACTGTTGTTGCTGCTTGGATTGTGCCAATATTTTTGTTGTAATGCAGAAAAAATGGCTTTTCTTTGGAATGTCCACATTAGTAGTCAGTGGTGGTATTAGCTATGTAACACTTAATCAAATTTCAGAATTTGACTTGAGAACATGTTGATTTTTTTTAATGAGACATACTATGAATACTATATTCTGATTGTAATTTTTTTGCTGGTTTGTGTAGTAGTCGATTCATATCTACCACCATTTATGCACACATTTCTGTATAGATACCAAGTAGTGACATAGGGTTGTACTAAAACAATAAAATTGATACAAGTAGAAAAAATTTTCTATTGTCATTAATGAAACTCGTTATCAAATAAATATATCGATTTCGGGATTATTATGTATATAATAATGTAATATTATGATAACTATATATTAATATAATATTATTATTCTAAATTAATCTAATAATTATTAAATGAAAGTAATGTTTATGTGATTCAATTAGCTATGTATCAGTTGGTGAATATCTAAAGCAAACAGATAATTCTTAAGTCTGTGATGTGAATACCCAAATGTTTAAGTTCTAATAGGTATTAGAGTACAGCATACAGTTTAATTTGAGTATCTCTTACCATCTTTTATTCCACTGAATCAACAAACTGACTACTTACTTCCCTTTAGCATGAATGAGTCTTGGCAGATCATAGTAAGACTACCAGTATGAAACAATAAGCAAAACTGAAAGGCTACACAGTAATAGCAAAGATGACTTGATCACAATTCTGATTAGACTAAAAAAAGATATCTGAATGTTGACAACTGGCTTTACATTAATTTGAGAATACAGAAAAAGTAATTGTATTTATCTAATATGTTAAAAACTACGGAGCCTTTAAAACTAAAATTTAAAATTAAATAGCTACAATAATCTCAATATGGTAGTTGAAAAGCAGAAATTATGAAGCTTGACATACTTATTTGAGTGCAATTAAGGATGAGATTTCTCTTCCTTCTCATAGTGGGGCATCCATCTGTGTGTGAGGATTCTTTGCAACCCTTGACAGAACAGACATCCAGAATTGACACATGATCTGTGTGGGTTTTTTTCTTTCTTTTTTTCAGTTTTGGTTTTATTTGTACACTTCAACTGTCACAACTATACCAGTAAATGCTTGGGTTTCCACATTTGAAGCATCATTTTATACTTACCATGATGCATGCTTGAATCATAGAGATTAATTCTTGTTAGATTTTTACACTGCAAAGTTTGAAAATAAAGTTGCATTTTCATAGTGGGGAGAGGAGAGATTGGGAAAGTCCTTTGTTCTTGCACATTACTGACTAATCGTATTTAGTATTTGCAATACCACCAAAGAGGAAATAATATTTATCTTTTTTTGATTTTGTTAGATTACTATGATATGTGATTTCTGTTGTCCTCCATCTGTTCTGATCTCCCTTGTAATCTCCTTCATTCTGTTGCCTTTTTTTTACCATTGATAAAGAAATTAATAGTAATTTTCAACTTGTGTGAGTTCCTCTCTCTTACATACCTGGTCTTCTAAAAGAATTATGGCAGCTCAGGATATAAAAGCAGAGATTTGACATTTCCCCACAAAATGCATTGAATATCAGACATGACGTGCTAGACCTGGTGATGATTTCAAAACCTTTTTTTGTCTTTCCCATAGAAAAAAAGAGTGTAGTATCTACTCACCTTGAGAATGCACTTACATAAATGGAAACAAAAAATCACACACAAAAGCTTCAGTGTTTACACGTGGAATTGTGTGATTACTACTGGATCAAAATTGTTAATGAATATTTTCCAGCAAATGTGTGTTCTGCAGTGTATCTGGAGTACCATGCAGTCATGGTCATAGAAATATAGTAAGTCTTAATTTTCATTATGATTATACTTTTCTAGCAAGGTAGTTTCTCTCAATAATTTGAGAAGGTGGGAATGTCTTACAGGTCCATGTACTCATTTGTAGCTTCCTCATATGCCTGTGGAGAAGCAATTAACTCTGTGCCACAGTGAAGTCAACTCAATGCTGTTCCTAACTTTCTCTATCCTGCTGTAATTCATCTCTGTTTAGACAGCAAGTGAGCCAGGCCCTTCTGTAGGCAAGAACCTGAAAAAGCCATCTGAATACCTTTGAATGCATGGGATTCTTTTTCCCAATGGCGTAGGGTAAGTTCTAGAAGTGTAACTGGATGTACTCATACACATGAATACATGCTTTATTATATTTTAATTACATGCACATTTGCCCCAATGATTAATGCATTGATGTGCAAAAATGTTCGGGGTGGGAATTTCTGAAAATATAGGCAGATTCCTTTGTTGTTCAGTGATGTCTATTTTCTGAACAGCCATTTTTTTTGCTGGAAAGCTCTTTCTGCAAAGCAGTAAGTACCTAGAAAAAAAAAATAAAATTATGTTAGGCTAAAATGAAAGCTCCCGATAGTCTCTGCACAGTATCTCCTACTGTTGATGTACCAGAGAATGTAAAATTATAAGCAGTTTTCAAAGCTCATAAATTTAATTTTCTAGAACTGATAGCTTTAAAAGCTTTGTTTATATCAGCCCACTTTTAACCAGGGCTGCTTACCTGGTTATGGAAATAGATTTATCAGTGACGCCTCTCAAGGAGAACAATGTTGCTGTGGCAATGCTTTTTTTTTTTCTAGTGAATGTATGTTTGACCTTTAAAAATTCTGGTTATGGGATGAGAATCTCTTGAATAATATTTACAGTGCAATGCATCCTTATGCACTTTATTGCTTATGTGAGAGGAGAGCAAGATCATTCTTAATTTAGTTTTATCCTTCATTTTAAACCAATATTACCTAGATATCATCAGATATTCTATCCCCTCTACTGTTTCAATTCCTTTCAATTGTTGCTTTTTCTGAAGAGTAGCAGAAAAATCTAATTTTTGAGTGAAAATCAGAGCAAGGCAAGGAGTTAGCTCCTTTCCCTTTCCTTTTCTTTGCAGTTGCTTCAAGCATTGAGATCTCAGTTGACAGGATCATACCATGGGTCCGGTGCATCTTCACAGTCCTGATCCCCAGGCCATCTTTAACAAGAGACCTGGGCCTATAGATACAATCCTACTTGCTTTTACAGACTTTCTGGAGGTGTCCTGTTTTCATCTCATCTGATTTAGTCAGGACATATCTGCAGGTTACATTTGGAGGCCAGGTTCATATAATAGTTCTTAAATGATTTTTAAGCTCTCCAAGGATGATGAAGATCATAAACCTCCTTCTCAACATCCCGTATCTATGTGCATAGGTACAGGTCCTAGAATCTTGACAAGTATTTGCATTTTTTAGAACGTTTTCCCCATCCATTTAACCTTTATATTGAGACTGGTCAGTGTGCTGGTGTAGTGGAAGTGTTGCTGCTGGTGAGGAATGCTTAAGGTAGAAACAGGTGGTGGTGGAAGTCTGTCAGGAAATAAATTTTTAAGTATTTCTTGCTATAATCTTTCAGAACCAAGGTAAATTTAGAGAAAGTTCAAGTTCAATGTTCCTATAGTAGTATATTCCTATGGAAGCATTTTTACTTACGTTTATCTGGATAGAAGAAGAAAATGAGAAATAGACTAACAAGGTACTTAAATCAGAAGGCTCCTGATGTGTTATGACAGCTCTCAGAGTAGCCTCACTTGATTCATGGCTTTTCAGATCTGTATGTAGATATTTTCTTTTTTTAATCAGAAATCCAAAAGTATTGATATTAGTGCAATGACCCCAATCCCACAAATGTTGTCTGTATGCTTCTGAAATTGAAAATTTGAATATCCCCATTTCAGTCCACTGAACTAATCATGACAAATTAACCACAGGTATGTACAAGCAGAAGCAGGCTAAAATCTGAGTTGCCAGGAAAAAGAGTTGTTGGGATAATATTTTCTCTGAGTAGAGACCAAAGTTCATTTGAGAGGCAGAGGCTGTCATTAACATGTCAGTGTGGTAAGAACTTCATCCACGGTGACCCCTTATACAGCTTTTATCAGCCAGTGCAGATGCTGCACACTTATGAATAAAGGAGACACACTGTGGATACTGCTCCTAGCAGTAGTTTTATTTTTGAGATGAATGGTTGACACAAAATGCTTCTCCACAAATGAACACTGAGATCATTGGGGACCCCTTTTGGAGGTCAGGACCTTGTGCAGAGTGGGAAGGATGGGTATTCTTCCTGAGCAATGGACATTGCAGATCCTTCCCGTGACTGCAATCTATAATTTAATGCACCAGCTTGATTTCACAGGAAGTTATATATAAATTTATAGGTCTGCATATGCTCACACTCTGCACATATAAAACATCATAGATGTGCGTTCTCTTTCCTTTTCTCTTTCCCTTTCTTTTTGCTTTTAAGTTTTTCCCCTTGTTTTATAGAAGTGGTGCCTTCAAGAGCTCTACAACGGGCTTTGGAAATAGTAATGAAATTATGTTTCTGCCATGATATAATTTAGTCATTTTGTCCACTACATCTGCTGAGGGATTTGTGCTGGGATTTTGTTTGCAGAATCAAAATACTTCATAGTCTTTAATAAACATTGTTTTCTCCAATGTTCTGTAATAAATATTTTTTTATCTCTTGAAAATTAATTACAAAAGCAGGTAAACTTGAGCTATGTTAGTCTGTCTATATTACAAACAAAAGAAAACAGGTATCTTCTGCTTCCTTTATAATTAAGCATCCTCTTTTTTTAAAAGCATTTGCACAAGTTTTCTGAAAGTCCTGCAATATTTAGATACTCAAGTGGTCTGGTTTTTTCTGCTGTTTACTTTTTGTATTTCTTTTCTTCCAAGCTTCAAAGTTGCTCCTTTAATATTTTGGCAATTAACACAAACAAGAGTGGTGTAAGTACCTCAAGGAGGTCTTTTCAGCCTTGGCTTCTTTTAAGACTGAAGCATCTTTAATAATTGAAATCTGTGGAGTTTTTATATAGCTTGGTATGAATCTGACAATCCTGTTGAGACTGAAGTGTTCAGAAACTTTGTCAATTACTTTTAAAAAATTCTCGAGTGCAGGAGGGGGGCTCCTCTTTTTCCCTTCTGTAAACACAAATTATGTCCATAGCCTAAAGAACAGATGCATGCATGACTCCCAGCTCCCTTTTGTGTCATCCACTCTGGCCTTCCTGGGCATGTCATAAGCCGTTATCTGAAGGTTGGATTTCCTTTCAGTTTTTTTGTTAGCTGTAAAGGTTCAGGTCGTGAGATTCTTTTGCCAAATCTTCAATACCTGCTGTGCTGTACAGCCTGAAAAAGGTAAATCTGAGGCTGTGGAAGGAGTATCTCCACATATTCCTTGATTTCTCTCACATACTGTTACTGAGGGAAATGAGGTAAATTAGCTTTTTTTTTTTTTTTTTTAAAGATTTAAAGCAAGTATTTCCCAGGCTGCCTAGGGCTGGGGGTAACACTGCATCATTTCCTTATAGGTTGCGTGGTATAAATAGATTGGTNAGTATCTCCACATTTTCCTTGATTTCTCTCCAATACTGTTACTGAGGGAAATGGGGTAAATTAGCTTTTTTTTTTTTTTTTTACAGATTTAAAGCAAGTATTTCCCAGGCTGCCTAGGGCTGGGGGTAACACTGCACATTTCCTTATAGGTTGCGTGGTATAAATAGATTGGTGTCTGCAAGCCTTCTGCCAAGTGACTGCTAACCTTATGTTTCCTAACTGTGGGAATGTTTTTGGTGCTGCAATCTGATAACAATTACCAGAGACAAATTATATTGCCTTTATATGCTCTTTTGCCTAAGAGCATGTGTTCATTCTTACACAACTGGATTGGCACACCACATGTAAGCACTAAATTAATTTCTCACTTGCAATATTGACCAAACTGTTAGTTTCTGTTGAATATGGATGTCTGTTACCTGTTCCTAATAATAAAAAACTCCCATACCCAAAATATTTGCCTGTAGCTAATTTCTTGTCCGGTTTCTTACCCTTTATGGATATTGAACCTATTCTGCCTAAAATTTCTTTTTTTTTTGCTTACATAGGTAAGCAGTTCTATAGCAATTTAATATCTTTTATACCAGAACAACTATCCTTGCTATCAAAATGCTATTTTTCTTCTTGTTGCTATAGCTTCTGATAAAGAATAAAACATTAAAAAAAACCCCAAACTGTGCTGTGTTATAGCAGTTTATATTATGTTACAGGTGTCAGAGAAGAGGATTTGTCTCAAGTGCTTCATTAATATAAAAGTGTTCTCTAGTTTGCCTTTTACACAATTTCGTTATATTTTCTATAGTAGTAATTTCATTTAAGTTTTGTTCCAACAAGTGTCAGCTGCAGGCAGATTTTTAGGATCAATCAGTTCAAATCAACTCAAGTAAAGTAAGAGCAACAAAGTATTTCTGTCTTGCTGGTTAGTCAGCAAAGTAAAGCTACTTAGCTTTCACTCCTCTACACAAATCCTGTGTCAGAAGTAAGTAGATTGAGCATCTCTGAGGTTAGTTTACTCTTTGGTTGAGGATGGAACAGCATATGCTATTTCAATCCCCTAGCATGCCTTGTATAAACCCTTCCTACCTACTCTTATAAATGTAAATTTTATGCTATTATTCTCTGCTTCTGCCACAGTTCTTCTATTTGGAATATGAAATAACTTCCTACTGGCTGTAGGAAAAAAAATCTAAATCTAGGTAGAAATTAGCTGGGAACAAATCCTAGGAAGTATACAAATAAATATGAAGGAATAGAAGATGACTCTTCCTTTTCTGACTCTATGTTTTAGTAATGTTCAAGTGTTACGAATAGAACTATAGTCACACCGTTTCAATGTATCTGTGATGGAAAAAAAAAAGACTGCAATGATTAAAAGAGCACCACATATTAACAAAGAATAGTGAAAAAATCTCAGAATTATGTCAAATCTGACGGCATTTTGAGGGAGCAGAGAAAATACACATTCTTTTTTAAAGACACACAAACTGATAGTAAGAGAATGCAAAGCTATCCTTAAAATGTAAATATATAGCTTCTCTCAGAAATGCTGCAATGCAAAAATGACATTATTTAAACAGCATAAATAGTCAAAACCAAATAGAGCTTTTCTTTAGCGGAAATGCAGTGGATCTGCTCTATAAACTACAACAGAATTGAGAAATCTATCAGCACTATGGGCACTTGCTGTCCAACTAAAGGAGGTTGATGAATTTACAGAACACACCAGAGTTACAGTACAAAAATATTTGGAGAAACAGTGCATTGTCTAAGAGATAGATAACATTTGGAACTATTAGGTACAGTTATAAAATTAGAAGAAACAAATAAATGTATATCAGTACTTATTGTATTACTAGTATGTAACAGCTGTATCTTACAGAAACAGAGGAACCTGATTCAAACACTCTGTGAACCATGGGAGTGGTTCAGTCTAACTTTCAGCCATGTTTTTGGATCTTTTGCTGCCTTAAAGATCTAGAAATAAAACAACACACTTTCGAGATATTATTAGTATAGGAGGTAAAATAAAAGCTGGTCTTTAATTGGAGGCCTCCAGAGGCAGATATGGAAAAATTCCCACCCTACACGGAGCTAATATAATTTTATAAATTTAGCAAATTAGCATAATTAACAGGAATTCCCAATTGGCAGCACAGGTGATGAGGTAATTCTGCTCCTTTTTCAGAGCCCCCCCTCTTGATACTAGCTGNGTGAACCATGGGAGTGGTTCAGTCTAACTTTCAGCCATGTTTTTGGATCTTTTGCTGCCTTAAAGATCTAGAAATAAAACAACACACTTTCGAGATATTATTAGTATAGGAGGTAAAATAAAAGCTGGTCTTTAATTGGAGGCCTCCAGAGGCAGATATGGAAAAATTCCCACCCTACACGGAGCTAATATAATTTTATAAATTTAGCAAATTAGCATAATTAACAGGAATTCCCAATTGGCAGCACAGGTGATGAGGTAATTCTGCTCCTTTTTCAGAGCCCCCCCTCTTGATACTAGCTGTACTTTGTTTATGAGAAAGTGTCTTGGGAGAGTAGCTTGTTCTTGCTTCCCAGAGAATTAAACCCTGGAGCCTCTGGAGAATATATTTGGTCTTTCTGCCTATCAGGGGAGGAAAAATACTGGAGTTAGCTAGGAACTATGTAACTGTGCAACAATAGTCTACAGAACTACAAATATATGACGGAAATGCAAAAGCAAAAATTAATCTTGGCATCACCTTCATACTGTAAAAACTTT